>JABCRI010000557.1:0-51095 GCA_015143295.1 Tetracentron sinense
GCCTCATGAACCGTTATTCTCGGCTGGAGCCTGTCTTCACATGGTATTTCGGTGTTGGTAAGAACCGAGCTCGTACCCACACTGGAAGAGAGTCCAGCGCATTCCGGATTAAACATAGACGGCGAACCATAAATACGCATGCTACAGCCTACTAGGCCGACCGATCTAGGTTTCTTGCATATCAACCTCCTGCTTGCAGCCCGTCTCCTAATGCTCTTTTGATCGGATATCCTGTGCCGTTTCTCTGCGAGAAGAAGTACAGCGCAAAAGGAACCCTGCGACATTTTAGCATATTCCCAACTGCACGCTGCCCCTTGGCACTGATAAGACACATGTCATTAACTCGGCTTCCCAATGGTGCCGTTCGCGTCGTCGAAGCCGTTTTGGTCGGGATCTCGAGGACATTGCCAACTCTGCTCAGGTATGACCATCCTCCATGCCGAAACTTCTCCCCGAGCTCCTCCTGCCCACATCATTTCTCAATACACGGATGCATCCTGACGCTTACAGTCTGCCTCGAGATTTCTCAAATCAAGATGACATTAATATTAAGATGTTGGAGGCTCCTACCAACTTCCTCCAATACCTTTCAATAAGAAAGCACTCGTCAATGCAAGTTGCTTTGTGTATGACCAGGCCCCCCCCCCCCCCCCTTGTTTTTTAACCCCCCGTGTTGTCATCACGGCAGACTATGCATGATTCTTGCTAGGTCTAAAAAGACTCCGCATCTCCTACTACACCCTCCGATCCCCGAGTTTGAACTCCCTCATGGTTCCGCGTGATAGTACCAGCATAAAATGATTGGATCATCTTCATATGCCCTGAGTTCCGACAACCTCACCCCACTTCCAGTCGCGTGGCTAGCTCCAGGCAAGACCAATGCCATACATTCTGGTCTTGTCAAGGCCATCCCAAATCGACAATCTGACATATCAGGGTTGCGGTGGATACCTTTGACCATCTACCACCCCCAAGTATGGGATAGGTCCTGTCACCTCAGGGAACTGCCCACATTCCCCATTGCAGCTTCCATCACAGGGACCCATACCCCCAGCAGAGATGGGGTTCCCTGGACAGACGTTTTCTAGAGAGACAGCCTAGCATCCATGCATAATGGAAGAAGCTACGGAAGCCAGCATGCATTCAGGCAATAGAAGCACACAAGGCATGAACTCCAAGCTGTGCGAGAAAGCCTGTTGAACAATTGGAGCAGACAATCAGTCCCTTCAAAGGAGACGTAGAGGCGACGCCAATGAAACGCTAGTCATCCGGGCCCAGCTTCATCCCCCAACACAGCTGGATATTGCCAAAGCGACGATGACCTCTCTATCAACAATTGGATACCGCCTGTTTTCAACGCATACCGAACCCTCACACGCGCAATGGAGTTGAATGTCGCTCTCCCTCCAAAACAATCATAGATCTTGATGGCGTGCGCTCGTCCCACTTGTTTTGTGATCCCCATGCCTGCTAGGGTCCGAGTCTTTTTCCTCTTATTTGATTCACACTATTCATGTATCACCTGTCACCGCACTCTTCATGCATCATAAAATCTTTTTCTAAGCATCTGCCTTTTGGCCCTCATTGCATAATCATGATTAGGCGTCTGCATTTCTTTTCAGTTTTGCAATCAGCAGCCGCCCTGTTTGAACTCGTCCCTCTGACCTATTCCTCACTAGAACGCAGCGCCAACACAGTCGTGCTGATAGTACTCTTAAGTCACTGTGATACCCCTTGCCATCGTCAGAGAACACTCCTCATCCTACAATCGGAAAGTCATCAACGGATTTGATGGCAAACCTATATGATCACCCATTGGACCTCCCTGAGATCCACAGTCACATGACAGGAGACTAAGTAGCTATTGCAGGCAAGCTTGACGTGTCTGGATCTCTTGAAGATTTCGATTGGCATCCTACCAAGAACCTCTCCCACCCGTATCCTAATGAGAACCAGCCAAGCGACCTAACACCTGAGCCTCGCCATTCCCCCCTTTCATCATACCTAATCCCGTACCCTAACGGCGAGGAAAGAATAGGACCAGGACTACGAGAATCAGCCGAAGACTCGCCCAGCTCCCCCGGACCAAACCGTCTTCCTCATCCACCCCTTCCTTAACGGTAATAGATCAGCAATGCAAAGATAGATAAAGACTGAAGGTAACATCCCCATATACAATCTCTCACTAAACGGAACCGTTTCATCGGGGATGCGGTGCCCGCAGTTTCAGGTCCAGACTTTGATAAATATGATGGCTCCGGCTGTCTAAAACAACACTTGCAATTATACTTAGGGGACATGCTCCATCATAATAAAAACCAGCCCTGCTCATCCAGTACTTCCAGAAGAGTCTGAAGGGGTAGCCCTTACATGGTGGATGTCGGTGGACAAACAGAGAGTCAGACTTGGCAGGATGCCATGGACAGTTTCATAGAGCAGTACTCCTTCACCAGAGCTCCGCCCTTAGAGGAGCCAGCTCCGAACAGCTAAGCCAGTGCAACAACGAATCATTTTTGGGAGTACGCCACCCGCTTGGAGGGAAATGACAGCAAAGATCCCAACTCCTATCCCTAAGGAGGAACTGGCAGGCATGTTCATGGGCACCCTGAAGCAACCTTACTCTACACTCATGGTGACCTTACCGGTAATGGACTTCGACACTATCGTTAGGACAGGTGCCCGTATCGAGACTGCTATCAAGAGCGGGGCCATTTATTCCAGCCTAGGACTTGATTCCCCCAAGGCAACGACCTCATCTAGCAGAAATATCAGTCCCCGGGACCACAGAAAGAAGGAAGATGTACATATGATTGCTTTTACGACACCCATCAGATTACCAGCTCCAGCAGCTCAGCAGCAGTCAGTTAGCAGGAATACCCGGCTAGCCCGACCAACCCAGGGGTAAAACCGTCCTCCTAAAAACTTTACCCCTCTTCCATATACCCTCAGCCAGTTATTGGAATTCCTCACCAAGCAGGGTCTTCTCGAGTTGAAAGGTCCTACACCTCTTCTACCTTTAGACAAGCAAGGCAAGAACTATAATGCCGATCATTACTGCGCCTTTCACAGAGGCCCAGGCCATGCCACAGATTATTGCATAGGCCTGAAGTGTGCAATCCAAGATCTCTTGGATGACGGAAGGGTTGAGCTGGCTCCAGCAACACCAGCATCAATCAGGTGCCACTGCCCCCACATAATAATCAAATCAATTTTATCCAGTGGGAAGAGCCTGAGGCAGGGCAGCCAAGACCCAGCACACCCGCAGTGAATGATGTCATCATTAGGCCCTCTTACCGATCACCTGTCATAATCCCCTTCCCCTAGTTAAACATACAGACTATTCAATCTCCAATCCAGATACCTGTCCCCGAACAGATCATCTACACCATTCCTTGCCCCGCAAATTGGCCAACAGCTCCAGCTCAAGCCTCAACCTCTTCAGGCCCTGTCCAGATCCCCTACATCCCAGAATCTCCTTTTAATCTCAACCAAGTACCCGCTCCTCGCTCTCTCGTCCTTGAAAGCGAGAGCATAGCCTACCTAACCCGAACTGGCCGGGTATATCAACCTCCTGTAACAGAGCTGGCAAAGGTGAAGAATACAGAGAAACAGAAAACAGGGGTGTCAAACCCACAGAAGGAAGTAGCAGATTCAGCGGTTTTATTGAAGATCCTAGAAAAAGCAGAGGAGTTCAATATCACTCAACAACTGAGCAAGGTCCTAGCACAGATATCCATCTTGGGTCTTCTTCTCACTTCAGAGCATCACAGGAAGCAACCGCTCTAAGTATTTGGCAATGCCCATGTAACGCTAGACATAACACCCGAGAAACTAGGGTAAATGGTAGGGCAAATCCTTGAACCAAAAGTCATCTCCTTCACAGAAGAGGAGATACCAGATAGCGGCAGGGACCACACCCGAGCTTTGTACATTGCAGTACAGTGTATGGACCGAACATTATCATCAGTGCTCATCGACAATGGCTCCGGCTTGAACGTCTGCACACTCTTCACACTGTAAAAACTGGGCTTGGACCTCAATCAAGTGAAGAAAAGACCTATGACCATCAGGGCTTTTGATAATACCACTAGGCAAACCCTGGGTGACATGGACCTGACCATCGGGGTCAGACCCGCTCAGTTCTCAACAAACTTTCAGGTGGTGAACGTGCCAGTCTCTTTCACTCTGCTCTTAGGGAGGCCATGGATCTATGCGGCCTGAGCCATTCCCTCCTCTTTGCATCAAAGAATCAAGTTCATCCAGGATGACCGTCTGATTGTCATTCCGTCTGAAGAGTTAGCGAATTCCTTTGGGGACATCCAAGAGCTGGGGCAAGGCACTGCCTTCATGACATTTCAGTTCGAGCAGATTAGTTCTATCACCCAGGTAGAACAGCAAGGCAAGCAAGTAGTGCCGCTGTTTGTCAGAATGATGGCCAGAATGAACTATCAACCCGAAAGTGGTCTTGGTGCCAGGAAGCAGGGCATGAAGAAAAGATACACGCCTCCTCGTTATACACCTCCCTTTGGTTTGGGATACAAGCCCAGATATGAGGATTACCTTTCTAAGCTGACTAGGAAGAGTAGACAATCGGCAAAACCTGAACCCCGACCACACATCTCTATAACCTTCCCCGTGGGAATCTATGAGACCTACCCGAAAACCTCTGCTGCACTCGTTGCCTTAATACCCTAGCCCAGTGACGAGTCTTCAGGGATTCCAGAACCCGAAGTGTTCTCCATGGCCCAGATGTTCAACAAGCTAACTATCGAAGATGCTACCGAAGCAGAATATCCAGCAGGAGAGCAGGTCTACACCCTCTCCAACAGCGCCGAAGCGTCATCCAGTTGCTAGCCATTGATCCATTGGTGGACTGAGGCTCTCACCATCGAGGCTAGCCAGGGCCGGGGCAAGCACAGTGCAGGACAGGTTGGTCCGAGACAGCAGTGAACCAGCATCACCCTTCTCCTCCATCTACTTCTCTTTTGCTCCCGTTTGTAAAATCCCAAAGTAAGGCCACTGTCGGCCTCTTTTTGTGTGAGTCTTTTTGTAACAAGTTATTTTGAAAATTAGATTATTTTGACTCAAAAATCATGTTTTTGAAAAAAAATTTCATATCAACTGATGACAAAATCACACGGACTCTTCCCCTGGAAGGCCTAGTGTCCTGAAGCCAACAAATCATCATCATCAAAGCATGCTAAACTAAAGCTAATTGGTTTGCCAGGAAATTACCTCTGACAGGGCTACCCCTCAAACCCTCCTTGAACTCTCCGAAGCAGAGTATGACTCAGAATAGGAAGAGGAACCGCCTCAGGAAATTCTGGACCTCCTCAAACATAGCGAAGGACTTCTGCAGTCTAATAGGGAGGACACTGAAACAAGTCAATCTGGGATCCGCAGAGAACTCCCGGCTAGTCAAAATCGGGACCAGCACACAGACATGATCAGTTTCCTGAGAAGCTACAGTGATGTCTTCGCCTGGTCATATGCTGACATGCCAAGCCTAGACCCAGCATTAGTGGTACACAGACTGCCCTTGAACCCCGACGTCAGACCAGTGAGGCAGAAACTGAGACAGATGAGGCCTGAATGGTCGCAGAAGGTCAAGGAAGAAGTTGAGAAGCAGATCAGCGCAGGCTTCCTGGCAGTTGCAAACTACCCTGAGTAGTTGGCCAACATAGTCCCAGTACCCAAGAAGGATGGCAAGGTCCGCATGTGTATTGACTACCGGAATTTAAACAGGGCAAGCCCCAAAGACAACTTTCCCCTCCCGCACATTGACGTTCGGGTCGACAATACTGCTGGGCACGAGACTCTCTCATTCATGGATGGTTTCTCTGGATACAACCAGATCAGGATGGCAGAAGAGGACATGGAGAAAACCTCCTTTATCACGCCTTGGGGCACATTCTGCTACAAGGTCATGCCCTTCGAACACAAGAACGCAGGGGCCACCTACCAGAGGGCCATGACGGCCTTGTTCCATGACATGATACACAAGTCCACTGAAATCTACGTGGATGACATGATCGTCAAATCACCGACAGCCGAACAGCACCCAGAAGACCTGAAGAGACTCTGCGATAGACTCCGAGAGTATGACCTAAGACTGAAACCGGCCAAATGCGTCTTTAGAGCCTCATCAGGAAAGCTCTTTGGCTTCATAGTCAGCAAAAGAGGCATTGAGATCGATCTAGCTAAATCCAGAGCTATCATCGAAATGCCAGCACCCCAAACTGAAAAGGAGATCTGTGGTTTCCTGGGCAGAATTCAGTACATCAGTCGGTTCATTTCTCAGCTAACTCTGATCTGTGAGCCGATCTTCAAACTTCTCTGAAAGAACACGCCGATAATCTAGACAGCAGAATGCCAAGAAGCCTTTAACAGAATAAAGCAGTATCTCCTAACTCCTCCAGTACTTGTGCCTCCTACACCGGGACGTCCACTGCTACTCTACATCTATGTGCAAGAAACCTCCATGGGGTGCATTCTGGCACAACATGATGAGACTGGCAGAATAGAGCAAGCCATCTACTATATCAGTAAGCGTCTGCTTGAGTACGAAGAGTGGTACAACCCTCTTGAGAAGACATGTCTGGCACTGGTCTGGGCAACACAGCATCTCTGGCACTATCTGCTTTCCTACTCAGTAATTCTAATCTCCTGGATGGACCCACTAAAATATCTACTGGAAAAGCCAGCCACCACCGGAAGGACTGCCCGATGGCTCATGATGTTGTCTGAATTCGACATCACGTATATAACACAGAAGTCAATCAAGGGGCAGGTGATAGTAGATCACCTGGCCCACAGCTCGACCCAGGACTACGTGTTTGTACATGATCAGTTTCTAGATGAAGCCATCCTATATATAGAAGTGGACAAACAAGAATACTCCGACTGGGAGTTGTAATTTGACGAAGCTGCCAACAGTCATGGGCATGGGGCAAGAGCAGTCCTGATCTCGCCTAAAGGAGCACACCTCCCTATCTCTGTCAAGCTAAAGTTCAGATGCTCCAACAATGAAGCAGAGTACGAGGCATGCATAGCAGGACTGAAAGAAGCCCTGGACATCGGGATTGAAGAGGTAGACATCTACGGTGACTCATCTTTGGTAATCTACCGGGCAAATGAGTCTTGGGCCATCCAAGAAGCAAGGCTAGTCCCGTACTTAGCCTACCTCAATCTGCTAATCAGTCAATTTAGAAGAATCAGCTTCAGCCATCGATCTAGGAACCAGAACAAATTCATTGAAGCACTGGCCACTCTAGCTTCCATGGTACAAATCCCTACAGACATCATGTTCTGGCTGATAGAAATTTAGCAACAGGATTAGCCTGCCTACTACCTTCAGATCGAGGGAGTATCAGACCACAAGCCTTAGTATACAGACATCAAGCAGTATCTCGAAGACGAGACCTTCCCTCTCGATGCTACCAAAATAGACCACCGGGTAATCAGAAGACTGGCCATTCAGTTCGTCCTATCAGGGGGCATCTTGTACAAAAGGTCACTAAACCTACTCTGGCTCAGATGCCTATATACCAGTGAAGCAGCACAGGTAGTCGAAGAAGTTCACGGAAGAACCTGCGGCCCACACATGAACGGGTTGATGTTATCTAAAAAGATATTAAGGCTAGGCTACTACTGGTCCACCATGGAATCAGACTGTTGCAAGCATATACAGAAGTGCCACCAATGCCAAATCTATGCCGACAGGGTAAATGCACTGCCGAGTAGGCTACACAATCTCACCGCTCCTTGGCCATTCTCAGATTGGGGCATCGACATCATCGGACCCATAGCTCCGAAAGCATCAAACCGACATCGATTCATCCTGGTAGCAATCGATTACTTCACGAAATGGGTCGAGACAGCCTCTTATGCCAGCGTCACAGCCTTAGTGGTTCAGCGTTTTCTGAAAAGAGATATCATCTGCCGATATGGGGTCCCATATGAGATTGTAACAGACAATGCTCTCAACTTCTGCAACAAGGGGATGACTGACCTCTGCCAGAAATTCAAGGTCCAACATCACAACTCTACGCCGTACAGGCCACAGACCAATTGTGCAGTTGAAGCCGTTAACAAGAATCTGAAGAAAATCATAGAGAAGATGGCAACCAAGTACTCTGCCTGGCATGAGATGCTCCCTTTTACACTCATGGCCTATAGAACGTCCATCCGAACCTCAACAGGAGCAACACCATTCGCTCTGGCCTATGGCATGGAAGCAGTCCTCCCTGTCGAAGTACAAATTCCATCACTCCGGGTGTTAATGGAAGCAGAACTCACAGAAGCAGAATGGGCACAGACCTAGTATGAGTAGTTGAACCTGATCGAAGAGCGACGACTGAAAGCCATCAACCACTCTCAGGCCTATCAGAGGTGCATGGCTAGGGCATTCAATAGGAAGTCAAGGCAAGAAGCATCGAGATCGGTGACCTGGTTCTCCAGAAAATGTTACCAAACCGCCCTGACCCAAGAGGCAAGTTCACTCCCAACTATGAAGGCCCATACGTCGTCCGAGACAAATTCTCCAGCGGTGCCCTTCTACTCGGACGTATGGATGAGGAAGACCTCCCGTCAATATGGACAAAGTCAAAAGATACTACGCTTAGGGTCTAGATCTGATAGGCGCTTTAAACTTGTAGTTTCTCCGGGAAATGACAAGAGGCTATCCTTGGCACACTCTTCATCCCTCTTTCCTGTAACCCGTTTACAAATCAATTGAATCTCGCTAGTTAGCCCATTGAGCTTGACAGCCCTTCTTTCATTACACTTTTCAGGGACACCCTCCCTCGCCCTCTGCGGCATTAACCCGAACTACGTCATAACCTGATCCTGCAAAGGTACGTAGGCAGCCTGTCAAATCAGGTGCGATCACATATGGGGTATCCACTCCCTGACTCTCCCCAAACAGAGTCCCTCTTTCCCCAAAGACGTCATCAACTCTCCCCAAGCAGAGACAAACTCTCCCAACTTCCCAAGCAAATCGATTCTCATGGGTACAAAATTTCTATCAAAAGAAAGCCCAAAATAGAAGTCGAAACATTTCAACAGTCAGAGACTCCCCACAGAGACAATCTCTTCGGACTCTTTACCCAGCAGAGACAACCTCTCCAGAAAAACAAAATCCTCAGACACTATCCCCAGCAGAGACAACCTCTCTCGCTCTCTCTCCCCCATCCCCCCAAAAAAAAAAAAAATCATCACCGGGAATCGTAAGGCATAGGCCTTAAGCAAACAAATCCCCCCGGAAACAGAAGAATCCTCCCCAAAGAGTGAAAATCAATTTTATCAAACCAAAACCTCCAAGGGAGAGCAAATCAACTACAAACAGGAGAAATCCCAGGGTGTCCTAAACTTCGGTCCCCCAGCCTATATTTTGTCCTACTATAAGTCCTCATCGATCCCTTAGGAATTACGAGTGCAAGTGCAATATCACATCTGAATCCCCAGTGGAAATATCATCCTCAAAACCCTTGAGGAGTGCCATTCAGGGCTATGACGGGAGAAGACCTATTTTTCCCTACATAAACAAAACCTCCCCAGTAAGTCGCGGGCATGAACGAAAACCGGCAACGGCCTCATTGCGCAAAAATCACGCGATCCCCAGACCTAGTCTTGTGACTAGGGGCAAAAAAGGGATAAAAATCAATCAGCTATGCAGGCATTAGGAAAACCGGCAACGGCCTCATTGCGCAAAAATTATGCGAACCCCATGACTTGGTCATTCCAAGGGTAAAAAAGGGAGAAAAGCTGAAGAGCAGTTTGGCAACAACATCCGGCAGCAATCAGGCTAGCCAGATAAATCCCCTATAGCAATCCCCGGCAGGTAGCATGGAAGAGTAGCTTCCCCAACACTAGGCTCTAGCAGAGCTCAGATCCCCAGCGGTGCTCTACGGCAGTGTCATATCCCTCAGCAGATCCCCAGCAACGGTCTATAATGGCATTACATCCCCCAGCGGATCTCCCCAGTAGAAGCATCCTATTTGCTCCCCCAGTAAGCTTCTCCCCAGTCAGAGTCTAATCTCCAGCAGTGACAAGACAAACAGGTGTACCCATGAGCATCCTCAACGGTGACAAAGCCTCTTCTGGGTAATACTCTACTCTCCAAGAGTGAAAGACAGACTTCAGAATCCCCAAAGCCCTAACTAAGGCACTTTCCTGGCAAAACTGATAGCTAGTTTAACATTCTTTTGTTGAAAGCAAAATTTTTTTACAAAGGACCAAAAGCTTTTACAAAATGTTTAAAAAAAACAAACTCTTTGGTATCCTGACCAGATTGTACCAGCCTGCACTGAGTAGCCCCAGCAAGTCAGAGCAGAAGAAGCCGACACCATGCCTCCTCGCAAGTCGCAATCAGCAGAGTCATGGGAAAGCATCCTCGCCTTTATCCCCTGCATGACATCCCTGCATAGCGTCACGCTTCTGGTGACCAAACTCCTCAGCATCATCTTTGATCAAAATCCAGCGCCTCTCGACCATTTCAATCATCCGGCTAATGCCTCTTGGACATGCCGCCTCCTTTTTGACACCCCGTGTGTCCTCGACATCCGGTGTATACCTTTACAGTGTATACTACCTGCATGTCCTACTTTTTGACACCCTGTGTGTCCTCGACATCCCATGTATACCTTTAAAGTGTATACCACTTGCATGTCCTCCTTTTCGACACCCCCGTGTGTCCTCGACATCCCGTGTATACCTTTACAGCGTATACCACCTGCATGTCTCATCCTCGACACCCCCATGTGTCCTCGAAACCCCCGTGTGTCCTCGACATCCCGTGTATACCTTTACAGTGTATACAACCTGCATGTCTCATCCTCGACACCCCCATGTGTCCTCAACATCCCGTGTATACCTTTACAGCGTATACCACCTGCATGTCTCATCCTCGACACCCCCGTGTGTCCTCGACATCCCGTGTATACCTTTACAGCGTATACTACCTAGATGTCTCATCCTTGACACCCCCATGTGTCCTCAACATCCCGTGTATCACTTGCATGTCCTCCTTCTGGACACCCCGTGTGTCTCTTCGATCAAACTCGATCAAAGCCTTCTGGCCAACGCCTCCGGGCTATGCCATCCCTGTATCCATCAATCCCCAGTCAGTAGTCTGAACTACTCGCCCTTCCCCAGCAGCACCTTGCCACTACATTGCACTCACTATTTTTGCACTGCATGCATCACATCATCATTCTACATCCCTGTTATCCGAGCTCGGCGTAAAAATAGGATGATTCCAGTCTTTGTCATTCGAATCGCCAACCCTGGCATTCTCCAGCAAAGAGGGGTAGCTGTAAGCACCCAATTTTTACACCCCATCCTAACCGTAGTTAAAATATTTTAACTATGGTTACCTCCCCTACCAAGTCCCTCACGACCTAGGTAAGCCTCTCCAGTTATACCCTTAGGACTAAACCCTAGGTGAACACTAGTTAAACCCTTAGTTAATCTTAGGAATCAAAACCATGTCCTAAACCCGTAGCCGTAGGTGACCCTAGCAAAACCCATGGCCCATAAGGCCTTACCCCATTATCTAGGCCCCTTAAAACCCAAAAAATGCCTTAGGACAACCCCCTATACCCTAGTGTGCAGGGCCCAGGCCCACTTCAATTAAATTCCAGAATGTCTGTCAAAGTTCTACCGACATTAAATTTTGCCTTGGTTTCCTGATGTCGGTAGAACTTCTACCGACATCTTCAAGTTCTGAGTTTGTAGTCTGCAATCACCCTGCACACTCAACCTTCACCTCAACTCTCCCTTCAACTCCTCTTAGTTGACCTCCCCTTGGTCCATACAGGTTCTCCCCCTTCTTTAAAATCCCACCTAGGTCCCTAGTCTTTTCCTCTATAAAACCCAATGCCTTCAACTGTAAAACGGTTTGCATTTTTTGGAGGAGAACCCCTGTTGCAAAACCGAAATCCTTACCCCTCTTCACACCCTTGGTTCGGTTCTAGGCTTCCCCTAGACCTGCCTCTCCCCCCCTGCTCGTGCAGCACCACTGGAGCGCCACCACCGTACACCCAAGGCACTCCCTGTTTGGCTAGAAATAGAGATTGGGTAGGGACTTCCCCTACCCACTTTCCTTTTGTTCTCTCCATCATGTGAGCCCCTGGTCATCTCTAGGGGATCTTTTCTTGTTTTTTGTTATTGCTTAATAGGTATACAGACCCATACAGGGTGTTCACCCACCTAAACCATAGGTGTGGTGAACCCCTACGGATATAGCACCTCTTTGAGGCTCTCACAGCCATCACAGAACCTTCTGGGGGTCCCTCGTATCATGAGGGAACCGCTAGTGACCTCCGTGCACAGCCCCAGTAGCTATGGATCCAGAATGACGGTACTCTCAGTACCGTCATTCTGAAAATAGCCTGTTTTCCATTTTGTCGGTGATCCCTCTGCCGACCCCTTGTTTCTGAGCTTTTTCCAGAATGTCGGTCATACGTCTACCGACATTCTATTTCTCGCCTGATTTGGGATGGGCGGTAGAACATCCACCGCCAACATGCACTGTCTATTACAGTGGCTTTACACTCTTGTGGGGCCCACTCCAGGCATCCCCTGAGGCCCACACTTGGCCTGAACTCTCCCCAGGAGTCCCCTCTACACTCCCCTACCTTTGATTCACCTTAGGTTACAACCTAACCCTAGTTAACAATGGCAAAACACAGTCTTAAAACACTGTCCATAATGTAGGTAATTATATTACCGACATTAAACTTTGTCTTATTTCTGGGCTTTTGTAGGGGCCCAAGCTTGGTAGGAGGCCACTTTAGGCCCTGCCTAGCCCCCTGGGCCCACCTTGGACTATACCAGACCCATAACTGTGGTTCAATCCACCTCTGATTAATATTTAACCGCGGTTAAGCACCCCTTAACCCCACAAACTTTTGGGAAATTAAACGGACATTCCTAAAGCTGAGATTGCACCTTAATCCTAACTTTGGCCCTCTCCCTAACGCTGGTTAGCAACCCTAACCACAGTTAGAACCCCTTAACCGTGATTAGCAACCCTAATCATAGTTAACTTCGGTTTACGGCCTATCGGGCCTAAAAACCAAGTCTACCGGACTTACCTCGGCCTATCGGGCCCCGCCTTAGCCTACCGAGCTACAACTCACTCACCCTTTACTGTGGTTAGCAATCCTAACTACAGTTAGTTCGACCTAATTGCGGTTAGCAATCCTAACCCGGGCCGGACTCCTCCTTAGTCTACCGGACTACTCCCTAAGCTTACCGGGCTTACATACCTTGCACTTGACCCTCCTCGGTCAACCTACCCTAGTCTACCAGAGTAGCCTATATTAGCCACCCTTGGTGCACACACACATGCCCTTAGCCTCGGCACAGGCTCACAGGCCAGAACTACGCTCGGTCTGATCTCACCCTATGAGAACGTAGGCAGCCCAACACGGGCCCGACCCTAGTTAGCTTTTCCTTTCTTGGATTAGTGTTCACTTAAATATTTCGGCATTCTAAACAAGATTAACTTTATTTGGGTGAAACCCGGGGAGTACGGAACCGTTGTAAAATAGATGGCGACTCTCAAAACCCGTGAGCCACAAACAGATCGAGGGAGTGAAATCCCACGCTCACATAACCTTTTGCAACAAGTCTACCTTTATAGGTCTCCATGTTACCATCGGCACCCTTCTTCCTTTTGTAAATCCATTTGCATCCAATTGGCCTTATACCATCGGGTGGATCTACAAAAGTCCAGACGTCGTTCTAATACATGGAATCTATTTCAGCATTCATGGCTTTATTCCATTGAGATGCATCTACATCTAATGTTGCTTCTTGATAAGTACTAGGATCTGTATCCTCATCATCAGGGGTAACTAGATAAACCTCATTATTGTAATACTGAAGTCTATCTGGTGGTTTTAAAACTCTTTCAGACCTTCTCAGTGGAACAGAATTAGAAGAATCAATAGTGGAAGGATTAGGTTCATCTTGGATAGTGGCTGAGTTGTCTTTCATCTCATGAAATTTAACTTTCTTAAGAAGATCCATTTCTTCCTCCAAAAAAGTGGCATGATGCCTAACAACTATTGTTTGGTCTGCCTTGGAGTAGAAATAGAAACCCGTAGTTTCTTTTGGATATCCTACAAAGTTTCATTTTTCTATTCTAGATTCTAACTTAGTGGGTTCGAGTTTGCGAACATGCGCAGGACAACCCCATACCCTTAGATGTTGTAAACTAGGTTTTGCCCAGTCCACAATTCATAGGGTGTAACCGGTATAGACTTAGAAGGAACCCGGTTTAGAATATAAATGGCATTTTGTAAAGCATACCCCCAAAGATAGGAAGGTACATCAGCATGGCTCATCATAGAGCGAACCATATCTAATAAGGTTCAGTTTCTTCTTTCAGAAACTCCATTTTGTTGAGGAGAGGTAGGACTTGTCCATTGCGAGATAATCCCATTATCCCTTAAGTAATCCATAAACTCGTTGGTGAGGTATTCACTACCTCGATCTGATCGAAGTGTCTTTATGGATTTGTCTATTTGTTTCTCAACTTCTAATCTGAATTCCTTGAACTTTTCAAAGGTGTCAGATTTGTGTTGCATCAAGTAGACATATCCATATCTAAAATAGTCATCGGTAAATATTACAAAATACTGGTATTGCCCTCGTGCAACAATGTTAAATGGACCACATACATCACTATGTGTGAGTCTTAACTTTTTTTCGGCTCTTCCTACCTTTTTAGGGTAAGGCTTCTTAGTCATCTTCCCTTCGAGACAAGACTCGCAAGTAGGGATTGGTTCTACCTTGAAAAAGTCAAGGGGACCATCTTTTACCAACCTCTTGATCCTTTCAAGATTAATGTGACCAAGTCTCTTATGCCAAAGAAAAGTAGACTCAGTGCAATGTCTCTTCATTCCATACATTCTAGATGATGAGACATTGTCACTTTGCAGACATTCATTATTTACAAAAGGAAATATTAACTAAAGACCATTAATAAGATTGCCAGTAATCAAGACCATTCCATTTTTCTTAATTTCAACAATTAAATTAAAATTGATAGAGAATGCACAAAATCAAAGTCTAGATACTGAAATCAAATTACGATGTGCAAAAGGCACATAAAAGCAGTCTTCTAAAATTAATGTCTTTCTATTAGGTAAATAAAGAGTAAACAAGCCAATTGACTTCACTGCAACATTTGCACCCAAGCCAACTTTAAGTTTCTGCTCCTTGAATCCTTACAACCAATTGCAAACATGTACAATGGATTCAGAATCTATGCACCATGAATTAGGGAAACCATTCAGAAAGTTTGACGCAACAGTAAATAGTACTTCAAAGCATCTCATAACTTGAGTACTGGGGCGACCCTTCTTAAGAGTTGCGAGGTAAGTCCTACAGTTCCTCTTCCAGTGGCCTATTTTACCATAGTGGAAACACTTTCCTTTGCCTTTCTTATCCTTGCAAGCATCTCCTGATGAACCTTTGGCAACTATTGCCTTACCCCAGTTGTGTTTAAACATCCCTTTACCTTTGTTTCTCTTCCTTTTCTTTTCAGACACCATCACAGGTATAGGTCTTTCAACAAACATGATTTCACCATCAATATATTTTCTGATCTCATCTTCCACAGCCAACAGTGAGTCTAATAACCCACTTACAGTCATCTCTAACTTGTTTATACTGTAATTCACTACAAACAAGTTGAATGACCGAGAGAGTGACTGTAGAATAGTATTGATTTTGGTGATATGATCCATCTCTCCACCATACATCTCCAATTCTTTAATTAAATCCATCATCTTCATGATGTGTTCTCTGACTGAAGTTCCCTATTTCATCTTGGTGGTAAGAAGAGACAGTAACGTTGTTTGTTTGGCAGACTTATTCTCTTCACCAAACATCTCATGTAGGTGATGCAATATGTCTGAAGTATTATCCATATGATTATGATAGTTATACAATATAGTGGATAATGATGCTAACACCCAATCTCTTGCTGTTTGATTAGAACGATTCCATAAATCAGCTTCAGCTAACAGATCTGGTGTTGAATCTAGGAGAACCACAGTTTAGGAGTTGTAAGACACAGGAGAAGCTTTTCAACAGAGAGTACCAGGTATATCCTAAATTCCCAGTCTATATAGTTAGTTCCGACTAACTTTTCACCATGAAGAATTTCAGTCATAGGGTGAAGGCCTGCCATGATCTAATCAAATGACAAATAAGATAGTATTAGGGATCTATTGTATTCATTAATACCTATTAGATTATGGGTTTGTATGTAATAGTATTGCCAATTTAGGAAGTTTCAATTGACATTGAATACCTAGACACTGGCTTATGTAATCCTGCCTTTGGGCACTATATCACATCGCCTTGAATAGGCAGATAGAAACTATCTTCTCTATTTTCACAGATCTCATCTTGTAAATTCTGGAGCATTCGATCTACTATCTGATCTATAAGGGATGTTATACTCACGCTTTGGCATTATTGTATAATATCTCTTATTCATGTGCCCACCCACCATGAACCTAATAAACACCTAGCGAAAGCTCACGCTTTGGCATTATTGTTCCCACTATTTGCTTATATAGTTTTCACCATGTTCTCACATAGGTGAGAGGGATTGGGTCCGGCTTTGGCCTGTCAGCTTACTCACACTCCTTAGCAGTTATCATCTCATGATAAAAACAACAGTAATAAACTTCATATGAGATTAATTGCTATGGGGTCAGTAAAATTAAAATGCATGGATGCAAGAGAATGAAATAAGAATAAAGGTAGCTCGCAAACTCCTTAGCGATCCCTTCTTTTATTATCTTATCGAGATCATCATCGCAACATCCTCCTTAATAACATCTCCACCAATGCATAACATGGAATTTAAATGGCATTAGGGTAACCAGTATTCTATTCGCCCTTTTCAGGGAAACCGAATGAATCTGCCGTTTATAGTTTTGCCAAAACCTACTACATATTATCCTCTAATATGAATGAATGAATGATAAACAATTTATCATAAATTTGACCCATAACTATAATCTCATATAATTTAGATGCAACATGGTGATGGAGTATTTTTCTGATATTTAAAAGGATTTAGAATTTGATAACAATTATTAATTTGCTCGATAAAATCTATATCTTATATATATCAAACCCCAAAGAATAAAACTATTGTATTTTCCATAAAACAATTTTCATAAAATTATTTTTAAAATATAAGATATAATTTTTCTTAATTCTCTACAATATTTTATTTCTTACTTGAATGCAAGATCCTTTCTCGAATGCAAGATCCTTTCATATAGATTGGTTCTATTATTATTCAAGATTGGTTCTACTATTATCTAAGATTAAAATAAATATTAAGAGAATCAAAAATCCTAAATATGATCTCATTATAAAATAGGGATTTATAATTTTTCGAATAAAATTTTATTTATAGGAAAAATCATTCATTAATTATTTTAAAACAATTAATAAATATATATTAAATGATCAAATCATTTAAAAGGAAATTTCAAAATAAACTCTTTATTTTGAATTTAATTATATCACATATAATTATATTAGTTTTTAAAATTATTTAATTACCATTATCAAATCTCATTCGATAATATAATAAAAATAATTATTTATTTATTTGTTCAGCTCATGAAAAAATAAAATAATAAAAACTATGAGCATCATTAAATAAATAGAATTATATTCATCCATTTAATTATCATTTAATATAAACAAAAATTACTCCCTAACCATGAGCTCTGATACCACTTGTAGGGGGATCCGGATAAAAATTTATGCGGAAACTGGATCCCGAAGATCTTTACACCATAGAAAGCAACTAAAATTATCTAGAAGTTTTAGTCATATTACCTTGGTGAATGATGTTCACCGGTGAAGCTAAATCCACTCGAACCGTCAGAAATCTTTGTAGAGATTTCTTGAAGAAATACTCGAAGCTCGATCCTTGTTCTTTGCTATCCCCACGAAGCCTTAGAATCTCTCTTTGGAATTGATGAAGCAAGAGGAAGAAGATGGAGTAATGGTGTAGACTTTCTATCACCCAAAACCCTAAGGTTCAAAACCCTTAAGTTGCAAAACCCAACTTGAAGCACCCTTGTAGCTCACAAAAATCCCTAGGGACTCTCCCTAGGGGCTCACGGTTTGGAGAGGAGGAGAGGGAGAGAAAAAAATTCTGGATAATTAATGAGAATCCTCTTCCGTATGTTTTGGGTGTTGGGGTATTTATAGATTGGATCAAATCCAAATCCTACTCCAACTACAACTTATTCCTTTAGGAGTTATTTATTAATAATAACTCTTATTATTAATTTAAATAACTCCTAGTTTAACTATAACTACTTTAGTTATAGTAATCCTACTAATTAAAGAGTCATTTTCCAAAAGGGATTCCTTAATTAAAGGGATTAGTCAACAACCAACCAATCCTAATCCAATTAGGATTTCTCCAAAGGGGCGTGAGCACAAGGGGGGCGTGAGCTTTGGGGAGCCTTGGACTCCTAGTTTGGAACCAATTCGATCTTATCTTAATCCTTGTTGCATTCCAACAATTGGAATTTAATTCCATAATAACTAGAGTTATTATTCAATAATTATTCAAGTAACCAAGTCCTAATCCAATTAGGAGAACTAAAGTGGGCGCCCCACCCTAGGGTTTAAACCCATGGGCTTTGGCCCATATTAAAGGTCCATCTTTATGGGTTTATGGATATGGGTCAAACCCATTTCCCCTTTAATTAGGTTAGTTAAATAATTACTAATATAATCCTTAGATTTAAATTAACAATTAATTTAAACCATAGATTAACTTTTAATCTATTTAATCAATGATTAAAATTTAATCATTTTTAAATAATTGATTAACTTTTAATCAATTTATGAGCTTGTATTTCTTATGTGAGTATCTTCACAGATTGCTTTGGGACATTCTTACCCTGCCTTACCCAATGTTATCCCTTTGAGCCTAAATAGGAATTGCATCAGAATTACAAGTGACATGAGATATACATGTTGCAATTAAATTCCAGTGTATGAACATTAACCAATACGGATCCCGCTACATGAACTTTTTAATTCAGTTGATCCTTCCAATTACATTATCCCCAATGGGCCTTCGAGATTATTTATACTATCTAACTCATAGCCCATTGCACATCATCCGGTTTTCCAAGACTTCTGAATAAGTCATGAGAAACAATTTCTCATGTAAAACATTTTGAGAAAAATATTTTTATAAGTATAATATATTTTAAATAAAATATATTTCATACTTATTTTGTTTCAAAATTACCTGCGCAGGATTTAAGCTTAATCGATTGTCTTACCCGGAACTTGGATAATCTCTCAAATTAATGAGTACGGATTTCTTGTTTAAAATTCATCATGACTCGAACAGCTTTCTGACTATCCAATTGTCACCGTATCATAGTCCATAATCTAGAGAATACTTTAGTGAAATCAAAACAGTCAGATTACTGCTCAGTTATAAATGAACTCATCAGATCTGAGGATCGTTGAAACTGTTCAATGTGAATGAGAGACCAACTATCTGATAATATATTTATGCAAGAGGTCTCTCATTGAATGCAATCAGTCAGTGTACATTTAAGCACCCATATGCTGATGTGTAGTCTCACTACAATAGTTCGAGATAGAATTACATCTCAACTATTGAGAAAATCTTAGCATAGTGGCAGCCATATAAGTGAAGTGCCCAGCTTCATCCATAGCTGTGACTATATAAGGTAAAAGGAACTGGAAAGTTATATCTGCCTGTGATAATCCAATCACATAACTTTCATACAGTATATCCTAAGGACCTTTATCGATATCTCATATCATAATGATCATCTCATGATCATGGTCAATTACCTATAATGAATACACAATAGATTAAGAAGAAGTCTTTATTAATCAAATTAATAAGAATCTAACAATCTAAATAAATTTTTTGGGCATCATGTCTAACAATAAGTTCATTTTTGAACTTGGTGTTGTCTCCTCGATTGAATCTTCTATCACACTTTATTGTGATAATAGTGGTGTTTTAGCTCAAGCCATAGAGCCAAGAGCACATCAGAAGACTAAGCACATTAAAAGGAGATTCCATCTGATTCGAGACATTGTCAAGAGAGGAGACATTGAGTTATCCATGATTGCGTCAGCGGATAACGTGGCGGACCCATTTACTAAAGCACTACCTTAGAAGGTGTTTGAGAAACATTTAGAGTCGATGGGTATTAGATACATAGGAGATTGGCTTTGAGTGCAAGTGGGTGATTGTTAGGCATATATGCCTGCGAAAGCCATTTCGGAATTGTATTTATCTATTTAATCAATAAATGCATATTTGACATTCACACATTGTCTTCTACATTGGGTAACATATCAAAAGTATCTCATTGGATGAGACTACTTTGTCCCTTAGGTAACATTGTATGAAAGCCATCCAGTTAGTTGATAACTGATTGCGAAGGAGATATGGTTTTTCCGGTTCCTTGTAGACCTAAAATTGTTC
Organism: Tetracentron sinense; assembly: GCA_015143295.1. Classification (NCBI taxonomy): domain Eukaryota; kingdom Viridiplantae; phylum Streptophyta; class Magnoliopsida; order Trochodendrales; family Trochodendraceae; genus Tetracentron; species Tetracentron sinense. The sequence goes on from JABCRI010000557.1 coordinate 20,552, forward strand.
TAAGATAATCAGGATACATTTGGACAATGTATTCCTAATAACTTACACATTGTAAGTTCCATATGATGAAGTAATGAATCTCAATCACTGAGAGAAGGGTCTCTTGACTATGATGTGGATATAAGTAAGAAGTATTTATATTGTAACTGGATCGCTCAGTGGATACCCTTAGAAATATACTGTCTTTATATTTTGGGTAGTCCATTTGACAGATTGTCCTTAACCTGAGAGGTCGACATCTTCTCTAGTATTTTCCTATATAGCTTTGATGTAGCCAATCGTCAATGTCCAACACATCAGACTAAATACGGGCTCGTTGGGTTATGTATGCTATATTAGAAGAAGTGCATGTACGCTCAACAAGGATTCCACTACTCTTACAGAGTAATTAATATTGAGTTGATACTTGTCAAAATCGGACTTGAAAAACCCAGTGCTGGTATTTATCGATGAAATGGTTTTATCGAGAAGTTTATTTTCTGTATAAAAGAAATGTAATTATTATTATTATTTCTTTTAAAGAATTTCTAAAATGTTTTGAAAGTCCAAGTTTGACTAAAAGTATCAAAGAGAATGAGTTCTCAATATAAGCTAGGGATTAAAGACAGTATTGGATATTGTCTCATAAGCTTATAACAATATTAGAAGTGGAGGGACACATCTATAAATAAATATTGAGATAGAAATACCTGCAAGTAATTCTCTATTTTCTGGAGGTTAATCACATTGTGTTAATGGACATTAATTGTGATTGGTGGAAGTCCAGGGATATAGATAAAATTCTATAATCCTAATGGAGTGTAGGAAAGGTGTTTCCTAGTAACAATGCTTTAACCAAAAGGTTGAGTACTTAGTCCCACAATCGGAAATAGGAGATCCCTTTAGATCCCACACACAAGGACTTTCTTAAGTATTTAATTTAATTAATAATTAAATTAATTTATTTCTCTAAGTAATCACTATATGGTAAAGTGAAGCTCTAAAAGGTGGGATCACATTAGATGTGAAAAACCAAATGGGTAGGACTCATTGGGGAATATGATTAAAGATCAAAGAAAGTGACCATAAGGGTTTTGGAAACCCTTTGGGCATGTGGAGTGGGGCCCACCTAGGGTGGGACGCCCACTTCATGGAGGTAACAATAATTGTTATTATTTAATTAGTTTCTAATTAACTAAAACTCCTTATTGGATAAGGTTAGTTAGTTAGTTAGTTACTAATTAAAGATTCCCTAATTGTTAGAGATTCAATTAGTTTCTTGCTAATCAAGGAATCCTAATTGGATTAGGATAATGATTGGTTAGTTACTAATAGATAAGGTTAGTTTCTATTTTGATTAATCCTAATTAATTAAAGGAAAATAAAAAAGGAAACAATTGAGGAATCCTTATTAGATAAGGATTGGGAGACTTTGGTTGCAAGCAACCAAGTAAACCCTATATATAGGAGTGTACGGTCACTTTGGTGACACACAAATAAATTCCAGATATTTGGAATCTTGCTCCTCCCTCAATCTCATGCCTCTCTCTCTCTTACCTTTGTGGTGTATGGTCAGTCCCTCTCCCCCTTTTCTGTCTTCTCTTGTGTTCTTAGTTTTGAATATCAAGAAGAAGATCAAGAAGCATTCTTGAATATAAAGATTGGATCTTTTAATCGAGAATCAAGAGCTGGAAATTTGGAAGGGCCATTAGCTTCCATTAGAGAATACTTTAAAGAAAAAGAAGGTCCGTGTGGATTGCGAAGGAGACTTGACACTTGTGAAGTTTTGCCGGTCTAGCATTCTATTGTGGAATTGACTTAACAATTTCAAAGTCGCAAAGGTGATTGTGATCTTTACTCTCATTGAATAAAATCAATTAGAATCTTAGTCAGATCTTGGGATTCGATGTATGCCCCCCAAGAACATTTTTTCCAAAATAAAAAGAGGCATACTTTCATTAACTAGTTAACCTCAATTAAGGCCCTATAATCCCATAATTTTACTATAGCAAAATTCCAGGTCGTTACAATCTCCCCTCCTTGTAAAAATTTCACCCTCGAAATTCGAGGAGGGTATTCATACATTAATTTAACTCTCTTGTCTCATTCTTACAATGTGAGTTTGCAAATATAACTATAACTAGTTAACAATTCACATCAAGAAAAACTATATACCATTCATTTTGAAAAAATTCGGTGAACCTCAAATCCGATGTTTGAGTTAAGAGCTCACAAGATCGAGGGGATGGTTAGGTTTCCTTACAATTCTATCTACCCTTTTTATGATTTAACAATTAAGGTATTAACTTAAGGGATGATAAAATTTAAGTGCAGAAATAGAAAACCAAGCAAACCACAACACAAGGATTTTTACGTGGAAACCCTTCCAGGAAAAACCACGGGACTTAGTCCAGCCAAGAGAAATCACTAAGACAAAGTAAACAAGAACTTACAAGACTCGAACTTGACTCCTTCGGACTCGACACTATGATCCTTCAGTTCTTAGTCCTCTACGCCTTGAAAAGTCATCACGTACTCACAAGTCCCATGATCAACTGTAGCCACTTGTACTTCTCTTTGTGTCTCAAAAACAGTCCATGATCTTCTGATCGATCTCCTTCAATGACGGCTTCGGATTCCACCGACGAAATCACACATCCACGATCTGTCTCGGATGGATCTCCTTTGTAAAGGCTCCCGATCACTCCGGCCAAGTTGTTCTATCCAGAACGGGTTGATGGTTTGATAAGAATCAACTCCTAGATGGACTCCTTCAATGGAAAAGTCCAAGCAAGCTATAATGAAACTTTTGGCTTGCAAACTCTAGGATGACAGACCAAATAACAAGGGGAGGAGAGCAACCAAATATGGAGTTTCTATGAACTCTAGAGGTACCTCAAAATACTCTCAACACACTCCCAAATCTCCCAAAAAGTTGCTTTCACGGATTAGGGGAGTTCTAGTTAAATAGAGGAACCAAAAATCAAGTTTAGAAGTTTCTAAAACCATTATAGCAAGAAAAAACACTTTAAGGTCAACCCTGGGAATGCTGGGTTGAACCAAAGGTGCACTTGGGTCGACCCAAGTGTCTTCCAGGGTCGACCTTGGCTTTTCTCACTTGCTGGAAAATTTCAGCATACAAAATCCGTCCATATCAGAGTCGACCCTGACTGGTTTCGGTTGAACGAGATATAAAAGGAATTTTTAGCTTTTGATTCCTTCACAAAAGTTGTAGATCTTTTTGACGTGATCGATTTGATATATTATGGAGCAAAATCCGAGTTACAGTTTGAGAGATATGCCTTTTACAAGCAGTCTTAGTTTTTTTAGAACTTTAAGGACTCAGGGTTGACCCAAAGTGCTCAAGGTCGACCTTGAGGTGCAAACCCATTTTCAAAAACACTTTTTTAGATGGATGTTGAATCAGGGGTGGCAGTGCAAAATATTCAAAATTTGCACAACCTATTAGAACACCCATCCTGGCCGTTCGAACACCCAAGAACGCCCAACTGACCATTCGAACGAGAAATTAAACTCAGAAATAGTAGCTTATCTAGCCCCCCCCCATTTTTAACCGATTTCATCCAATTCCAAGGCCTTTTGAATGCGCCTCATGGCCATTCGAACGGACCTCGTATTTTTGATTTCTAAAATCATCCAAACTCTGTTTTGACAATTGCTATTGCCTTGGCTATTTATTGGATGATCCTTTAGCTTGTTCTAAGGAATTAGAAAGAGAGTTTAGAGTCTACTTTGAAGAATTTAGGGTTCTTAAATCTCCACTTTGTGGATTCCCTTAGTTCTCCTCTCTCATGCTCTAGTTGATGCAAGATCGAATTGTTCTATCTTGAGTTGCATCGGTTGATCTCCATTGTTGTTAGAGATCCCATTGGAGTTTTATTTCATTCCTTTATATAAGTTTGAACTCTATGTGAGTGTTGGTTGGCGTTGCCAAAGCCATCGAGGACGGAGATCGATCGTTGGATCATGGTTTGAAACTTTGAGAAAAGTTGGCCTGTGAGGAGCTGGAGCTCCTGCTGTAGAGATCGAACGAGGAGTTTGTGGTTGTTCTACAAGGCGGAGAATCTATACCGAGGAACAGTGTTTGGTGTCCGGTTGGGTAAGATTTAGTCTTGTGTCTGATAACTTATTCTCATAGTGGATTTCCACATAAAAATCTTGTGTGGTGGATTGCTTGTCTTCTTTACTTTTTGTACTTGCTTGCTTTGTTTGCCATAACTCTGATTGTTAGTCGATAAAATAAAAATTGGTAGACATTGGTAGGAAGACCTATTTACCCCCCCTCTAGGTCAAAGGAATCATTGAACAGGGATATTTCAATTGGTATTAGAGTGGGTTCACTCACAAGGCTAAACCCTTAAGTGTGATCTTGTTTAAAAATCCTTGATCAATGACTACTATGAGAAAGGGAGATTCAGGGTTTCATCTCCCATTGGGTGATGAAAGTAGTAACTGTTCTCAAAGTTATGAAGAGAAGAATGAGAAGAATGTTGAAGAGACCATGTCGATTGAAAATAGTGAGAAGAGTCTCAATGACTCTGAAACTGATGAGAATATGGACACAACTTATGGGAAGCTGTACTCTAAGAGTCTAAAACTGAAAATGACTAAGATTCTGCTAAATAAAAGACTCAAAAATCTCCAACAAGAGAAAGAGGCTTGCACACTAGAAGCAGAAGAGAAGATTGCTTTAGCTACTCTGCTTGAAAAAGAGAAAAGCTCTCTTATGGAAGAAAATGATTCTTTGACCAATATGGTTAGAACATTAACAAATGAGAGAGATGCTTTTATAGAAGAAATTGAGGAGTCAAGGACTCTCATTTCAGAGCTAAAAACTGGAAAAATGTCTTTTGTTGATAAGGTTGCTTTTCTGGAAAATGAACTTAAAAATATTCACATAGATAAGATAAACTTAATCAATAAGGTGGTGTCTCTTGAAAAAGAAATTAAGATGCTTGGTAACACTCAATGTCTAAATGAATTGGTCAGAAGGTATGGTTCAAACAGTATCAGGACTAGAATAGGATATGTAGAGAGACCCCTTGGTCCTAAAGCAGTTGGAACTGTGGCTAAATATGTGAGTAATCACATTGATGATGAGTCTAAAATGGGTGACTCCTCTCACTCTAAGGGAAAAAAGCTGAGAAATCAAATTCCTACAAAGAGGACTTATCCTAGATTCACTCCCACTTGCTTTCAATGTGGTGTAAAGGGCCACACTCGTCCTAACTATCCTACTCTTAGAAGAAGTCCCCGAAATGGTTCTTGGAACTAAAATCAAAATCAAGGGAATCTTCAAAGGGAAATTCAAGTCTTGGCTGAAAAGTCTAGAAGTTTGAGCGAAGAAGTGATGAATATTGCTCAACTTTCTAGTACTAGATATGGGTTGGACACATCCTATGCTCATCATGAGGAAGGTAACGGGATAAACCAAAATGCTAAGATCTCTCAACGGAAAAAGAAAAGGACCAAAAGAGAGAATGTTGCCTCTACCAAGTCACAACAAGTGGATAATGTTAAAAAGGTCAGTCAGAAGGTTAAATCTATTTATGTGAGAAAGGATGACCTAAAATGCTTGGTCATTTATGTTGCCCTAAAAGCCCAAAATACTGACATGTGGTACTTCGACAGTGGCTATTCTCGGCATATGACTGGTAACAAGTTCCTATTCACTAAATTTGATGAATGCTCAGATGGAACTGTCAGTTTTGGTGATGGAAGCAAATCTTTTGTGAAAGGGAAATGTATCATTCATGCTCCTGTCATTCCCAAGCTCAAGAATGTTCTATTTGTTAATGGGCTGAAAGCTAATTTAATTAGCATAAGTCAACTATGTGATGATAACCATGTTGTGCACTTTACTCAAAATAAATGTTCTGTTATTGATAGTAATGGAAAATATGTTTTAGAAGGGTTGAGAACTACTAACAATTGTTATGGCTTGACCCTAGGTGAGTGCATCTCCAAAGTCTGCAATATGGCTAAAATTGAGAAAATCAACTTGTAGCACAGGAGGCTTGGTCACATGAATTTCAAAGACTTAAGCAAGCTCTCAAGACATGAGCGAGTAAATAGAGTGCCCAAACTAGGAAAGTCTTCCCTTGCTGTGTGTGGGCCCTGTCAATTTGGCAAACAAATTAAAAGCCCACACAAGAAGACTTTAAATATTGCTACCTCACATCCTCTAGAACTAATTCACAAGAATCTTATGAGTCCTACCAGAACTGAAAGTCTAGGAGGTAAGCGATATATCCTGGTGATGGTGGATGATTTCTTTAGGATGACATGGGTTGCACTCCTAAGAGAGAACTCTGATGCATTTGAGAATTTTAAACATATTTGTAAGAGAATCCAAAATCAAAAAGTTTATCAGATCATTCGAATTCGAAGTGACCATGGAAAGGAGTTTGAAAACTCCAAGTACAATGAATTCTGTGATGAAGCTAGGATAAAACATGAATTCTCTGCCTCTATCACTCCTAAATAAAATGGAGTTGTAGAAAGGAAGAATAGGGTTCTCCAAGAGATGGCTAGAGTTATGCTGCACAACAACAACCTAGTTGCTCACTTTTGGGCCGAAGTAGTTAGTACAGTTTGCTATACTGCTAATAGAGTATATACTAGATCCTGGAACCAGGAAAACCCCATATGAGTTGTGGAATGACAACATACCAAATGTCAAGTATTCGGAAGTAAGTGCTATATCCTAAGGGATAGAGAGCAATTGGGCAAGTTTGATTCCCTTAGTGATGGAGGGATTTTTCTTGGGTATTCTACCAACAGTAGAGCATATCGAGTGTACAAATTGAGAACTTCTACTATAATGGAGTCCATAAATGTTGTTGCGGATGACTCCGGTAGTGAGACTGAGCATCTGGATGATGATAATGCTGAAAAGGTTGAAGAGCTTCCTACACCTCAAGTTGAGGAAGCATCATCTCCTAAAAATCCTACACATCCTAGGGTTATGAAACCTCACTCTCCCACTGAAATAATTGGAAGCCTTGAAAGTGGGGTAAGAACGAAGAATCAAATTGAAAATGAAGTTAGTTATCCTTCTATACTTCTACTTTTGAACCCAAAAATGTAACTGAAGCTCTTACAGATGAAAATTGGATAAATGCTATAAAAGAAGAGCTGAATCAATTTACAAGGAATGATGTGTGGTTCTTAGTTCCTAGGCCAACTAGTACTAATGTGATAGGTACTAAGTGGATTTTCAAGAATAAATCAAATGAAAATGGTACTATTGTGAGAAACAAAGCCAGGTTGGTTGCTCAGGGTTACACTCAAATTGAAGGCATCGATTTTGATCTAACCTTCACTCCTGTTGCTCAGATAGAATCAATCAGAATTTTGTTAGTTGTTGCTTGTCATCTAAAATTCAAATTATTTTAGATGGATGTCAAGAGTGCATTTTGTGAATGAAATTCTTCAGGAGGAGGTCTATGTGGAACAGCCTAAAGGATTTGAAGACCCAAATCACCTTGATCATGTCTATCGGTTAAAAAGGGCTCTCTATGGGTTAAAGCAAGCTCCACGAGCTTGGTATGAGATATTAACCACTTATCTCTTGGAAAAGGGATTTTCGACAGAGGGAGTAAATAAGACTTTATTCATTAAAAGTGTCAAGGATGATATTGTTATTGCTCAGATCAATGTGATGACATAGTTTTTGGCTCCACATCTATCTTGCATGCTAATCAATTAGCTGATCTTATGACTAATGAGTTTGAAATGAGCATGGTTGGTGAATTAAATTTCTTCCTTGGTCTTTAGGTAAAGCAAATGGCAACAGGGATTCCAGTATCCCAAACAAAATATGCCAAGGATCTTGTTAATAAATTTGGTATGAGCTCAGCTAAACATGCTCGCACTCCAATGAGCACCACCATAAAGCTTAGCAAAGATGCTTTAGGAAAAAGTGTTGATCAAACTACATACAGAAGTATGATTGATAGTTTACTTTATCTGATTGTTAGTCGTCCTGACATTTTGTGTAGTGTAGGAGCTTGTGCCCACTATCAAGCGAGTCTCAAAGAGTCTCACTTACTTGTTGTTAAACGTATTATTCGTTATGTGAGTAGAACTTAATCTTTTGAACTTTGGTATCCCTTTAATACAAATGCATGGTTGTTGGGTATTCTGATGTCGACTGGGCCGGAAATGTCGATGACAGAAAAAGCACCTCTAGAGGGTGTTTCTACATTGGAAACTGCTTAGTTGTTTGGCTTAGCAAGAAGCAGAACTCCATATCTTTGTCTGCTGTAGAGGTTGAATACATTGTAGCTGGCAGTTGTTGCACCCAACTTCTGTGGATGAAATAGATGTAGCTGGATTACGGGATAAATAAGGGCACCATGACTGTCTATTGTGACAATACAAGTGCCATAAATATTTCCAAGAATCCCGTTCAACACTCTCGCACAAAGCACATAGACATTAGACATCATTTTATTCATGAGATCGTTGAGCAAAATGTTGTGTCTTTGGAATATGTCCAAACTAAGAACCAATTTGTGGACATTCTAACAAAATCTCTAGATTTCCTTCGGTTTGCATTCCTTAGGAAATCCATAGGTGTTTGCGAGGTTGATTGAATGTGTGTTGTTTGATAGACTAGGATGTTCTTCATGCCTATTATGTCCTAGTGTTATTTATGTGATGTATATTACTAGGTCTTGCACTTTCTTATTTGTTTCAGTCTTTGATTTTGTGTTGGGTTGATTAAAAGAAAAACTCCAAAAAGATTGTGTTTCTTTTAGATAGGTTGTTTTTCCTTCAAATATTGAAAAATCCAAAAACATTGAAAAAAGAAAAAAATCAAAAATTCAAAAAGATGTTGCTTGGGCTTACTCTCCTATCATATTGTGCATGTTTCACTTTCCTTGCATTCATAAATCTTATTTCATACCAAGGTAAAAATATTGAATAGGATTGAGTTCATGAGGTTATTATACCTTTCAAAGTCTTTTGAAAAATAGACAAAGCTTCTAAATCACAGTTAGAGTTGGTTAAACAATGTTGCTAAAGTGTCATGCACATGTACTCTGACTTACTCTAGAAGATGGTTTAAATTCCTAAATAAAGATAATGTTATTATTCCTGATGATCTTTTTGGTTGACCAAATTTGGAGTGACCGATATGTTAATATCCTATTTACTTGTGCCCCTGCTTTAAAAAAGATTGAGACAATGGAAAGGGCTACCTCTGGGATAGTGTGAAAGTCACTATTGGATGCAAATAGTATGTAATCGCTACCTATGCAGAAAATAGTTATCAATTTGGGTTGCTAGTGTGAAAGCCCCTACTGCCAATAGCTAGGGCTACCTACCCAATCTGTGTGAAAGCCGCCATTGTATGAAAAAATATGAAAAAGCCAAGAAAAGATCTCCAAAATATGACTATGCTTGTCATGAAAAGAAAAGACAAATTGCATAAAAGATGAACAAAGGTGAAAATTAGCACATGTTCTTCAAATGCTAAAATTTAGGATTTAATAGGTTTGACTTCTAGTGTATGAGTCACCTTGATTCCCTGAAATGCAATAATGCCCTAACCTTAACCATGGGTTGAAACCTCCAAAAGAGTCAAGTCAGAAACCTCATTACACACACTATGCTTCAAAGTGAAACTTTTCGGTAAATGTGTCTTGGTTTGTAAAGTCATGTTTTTTGTTGGCTAAATTCAGAGTCCAAAAGTGGTTATAGTTCTTCTTAGGTCTCACCATCCGGTTCGATGAAAAGTGAGAACAGATTGCAACTCAATTTTGAGATTAGTTAATCTAGCATGTGTCTCATCATCCCAAGAATTTTGGACATCTTCTTCCAGCCAATCGATTTGACTTTCAATATCTTTCATCTTCTGAAAAATATTACCAAAAAACTTCGCTATTCCAGATTTTTAGAGAAGATTTTAGTCTTTTGAGTTTGAAGAAATAAGATATAATGGGGTTAGCTAAAATAGGAGGGCTCCAAGAATCAATCACGATTCTACTAAAATCAGAATGAGTCAACCGCATCTGCTGAAATTTAAAAGATGAAGGTCTTCTAATATTATCTTTACCAAAGACAAACAAAAGAGGAGAATGATCAGATGCAATTCTAGAGAGGTGAGTAACCGATGAGATATGAAAATTTTGAGTCCACTCAGGGTTAATCAGAATACAATCAAGACGGGCATAGATTCGGTGAACACACTCCTGATTATTACACCACGTAAATTTGTTACCAGAGAAACCAACATCCAGTAAACCTAGATCTTTAATCATATTTGGAAAATCTTCCATAGAGTCATAATTTACTTCTCTACCTCCTCTTTATTCATTAGAAGCAGAAATAGCATTAAAATTGCCACCAATGAAAAAAGGACCAGTAAAAGAATAGAAAGTAGCAAAAAGCTCTTCCCAAAGGTATAATCTCTCCCTTCTAGTGCATTTAGCATAAATAAAAGTGCATCTAATCTGGGCCATGGCATTATTATAAACATCTACAATAATTATTTGATCGTTAGTAGAGATAAAGGATACGTGGATATTATTTTTCCAAAGTAACCAAATCTTGTTATGATTGAGATTGACATCAAAATGATTATCCATACCAACAAAAGAACATGTCTCATGAATAGATTCGAATTTTTTTTTTGGTTCGATAAGAGCAGCTAAAGATACTTGATTAGAAGAAATTAAAATTTTTAGTCTAGATTTAGACGCTAAATTACCAACACCTCTAATATTCCATATAAGAAATTTATTCATTGATAATATTTTTGGGGTTTGAGTCTTTAGAAAGAACCGTAGTTCTAGAATGAGTTACTCTGTCCGTTGAAACACAATTTTTATTTAAATTATTTTTCTTTTTTGAATTTTCCATATGCTGATTCCTAAAAAATTCCGCTTTAAGTAATCTTTTGGAAAAAGTTTTCCTATCTTCTTTGAATTTTTCTTTGTTATCAATGAGACATGGATAAAAAATTGAATGAAATTCCATTGTTTGGGAATGCTTCAAAAGATTTTTAAAACTAAAATGACCATCGCTAAGAGAATTATTTTCTTCTAAGGTATTAACTAACCTATTCCACATACGATAGCGATTAGTATAATGAAACTTGTATCTATGGTAAGTATTCTCATTCATTCTAAGCCTTCCGAATTTGAAAGGATATTATTCCTGTTCAATTCTCTTTCAGATCCTATAGAATTCCTTTTAAAATTTTCAGTTTCTAAATATTTTCCATGGAAGGAATCCGATTATTCATCTCATACGAAACCAAGGGTTGTTTCTCTCTAATTTGTTCTTGAGAAACTAATCTATTTTCCATAGAATCGGCTGAAGGATAATCTAATTTATCTAAAATAGTTGCAGCAGAATTATTAATATTAATCATACCTGGAACCGAAGATGTATGATCTTTGGCATTATGCAAACACAGATCATCATTCTTACTTGATTCTGCCACTGAGGAAGGTTGAACCAACAAGCCATCTTCCTAGACTGAAATAATTCCTGTAGTATTTTCATTAGACCTGGTCGGAGAAGATAGATCTATAGGACATGGTTCCACCGGATTGAAAACTTTCATAACCCATTGCCTCGTGTGATTTTTATCCGTATTCTTCATCTTTAAACCCTGAATCTCTTTTCCTACGGCCTCCTGCCCTATGATGATATTTTGATTGCTGATTGGATCTTTATCTTTGGGCTTAGCCTTCCAAACTTGATTTTTATTTTTTTCATTCGCATCATCATGCTCCCGCTGTTCACCACTGTTCGTTGGATGTTTCTTTTTTTTTCCAGCATTGCAAGATTCCATAGGGTGCCCAATCTTCTTACAAAGGGTGTAGAATAATATACGCTTCTCATATTCTATTTCTTGCCATCGACCATTGTTTCCAATACCCAACCAGAATCGTTCCGGGTTCTTTTTTAATAGATCAACCTCTATACATACTCTTGCTGCACTAGGTTGAGACCACGATTTTGCAGCACCATCCATCTTTTTTGCCGATGATATTTCCAATGGATCTCATGGCAGACTCATTGAAAAGATGAAGTGGAAGGTTTGGGAAGTTTTTTCAAATCAGAACTAACGAAGGTTCGAATCTGGAAACGAACGAGGGAGTCCATTTAAAAAATCTGAAGAGAAAACCATTGATGTAAATCGCTTCTTTTAACCATACCATCAAGAAATCATCTTCGGAAGTAAAGCGAAAAAGAAGATGTCTCGCATTTAGAATACCAACTGAGAAAGATAACCGAACCCCTACAGATTTTTTCATGAAGGTTTTGATAGATGCAAGAGGGGGACGACCATAGGCACATTTAGCTACCAAGGAAAGTTTGTGAGGAGCCGATAGGATTGAAGTTTCTTCATCCAAAAAGAATATCGCTGGTCCACCTTGGTGCAAAGACTGATTTTTGAAAGGGATATTAGGACAAGAAGGATTTGAAACCTTAACAAAGTTTCTAGCAGCATCTGCATAAGATTGGGTAGGATGATCCGGCGGCCTTGATGATGAACCATTCTCCAATGGACCGGCTGCCCTAGGGTTTTCCATGAAACCCTAAGACAACGAAGGAGATAAGCTTGCTATCATACTCCTAAAAGTTCGCTAACATGCAACTCCAGAGCTCATAAAACTTTTTAGGTTACTATGGGTTGATGTTCCTTTAAATTATGCATTTTTCCCAAATTCTATTTAAATATTTCTTAAGAAAAGAAATTAATGGTTTGTACTCATTACAATTGTACATGAATATGGTTTTGGGATTTTATTTTAAAGCACTTGAATACACCGAATTTAACTTTATTAAAATTTGATGATTTCATAATAAATATGGATCCTATTCGGACATAGCAGAACCCCTTAGGACTATGTAGAATTGATTTTTTTATCTAAAAACTTTTATGACCCACTATCTGTGCAAGAAATTATTTAAGAATTAAAAGAATTAAAACTAAATGCACATAGAGGAGAAGAGGCTCTACTTCTTTTTAATTATGGGAACAAATTAAATGACATCTGATAGGGCGAGTGTTGCATATAACACACATATCATCTCTTCATTGATAGTATTTAGAATTGGCTTAGTCTCTGAGAAACCTTCACCAACTGATCTTAATTTAAACATGAATAAACAATAATAAACAATTTTAGAAATAGGGAGCACTGAGACTTATTTATCTAACACCACAGATTGAAGAACTAAAGTTGATAAAAATGAGTGGCCTTTATTATGCACGAAAAATTATTTGAATGAAATTCAAATTTTCAAAAGAAAATTTATTTTAACTCTACAGTGTCAGAAAATTTGGCCACTTCAGACCACTATCATCGATATTGCCTCCTTGCTTATTTACAGAAATTGTCGCACGTGTAATAACATTCTTTCATAGTATGAGCAAAATGTGGTGATCCAAATGTGGAGGAAAATGAATCGTACAATGGCGAGGAGGAGCATTGATTATCAAAACACGAACACATGCTGCACAACACCTTCTCATGCAATTCAAATACTGAGGTTCATGTCTGTTGCCGCCCATGGACGTAGAGACCAAAAATATCAAAACAAAGAACAACACTATTTGTGAAACAACCATATTACTAGCCAATGTTTTTAATCTCGTAATAACTACGATCTTATTTTGTAGAACCCCAGAATTCGAGTTCACTAAACTATGAATAGTGTTAGTGAATAGTGCCCTTGTTTGGTGTGTGTAAAGGCCTAACGCCTTCCTTTGTGTTCTTGGTATTATGGTGAGTTAAGTGAGGGTTTAGGTTCATGTTTTGAGTCTCAAAAAGAGAGTATAAAGATACTCTAAGTGGGTAAAATCAAGGGTATAAGATATCCTCAGTGTTTAATGGGTTGTAAGTGAATAATGCGGTGAATAGTGCTAGTGAGCGAGGCATAAAGAGGCCGGAGCCTCTCATGCATATTGGTGTGAATTCAATGATCACTGAGGCGGGTTACAAACCTATGGAGAACAAGTTATGAGGTGTGAGTGGAGTGTTGGACTCAAGGGAAAAGAGTGTGAAAACACTCGAAATGTTCTAGGTGTTAAAGAGGTATGTCTTAACATCACCCTCCACTTTAAGAAGCTCTAGTTTAGTCACCGTTGCTAGGAATCGAGTGTCGCGACCCAAAATACCCCCTAGGAGTTAGGGACACTTTAGCTCATGACTGCCGTATCATACATCTTGTATGATGCATAAGGCACACGTAACAACCTGTCAGAGCACACAAGTTATACATAGCGGAAACAATTTATAAACAAATACTCCTATCAATTAGTTCAAGTCTGAACCAATAAAATATATATATATATATATCCAAAAGATGGAGTGGACAAGTCCCACTCTCAACATAAACAAAATATCATCTCTTTCTAACATAGTTAGCAGAAGTCAAAGTCGGGACACCTATCTTGGGGTCCATAATCCTGGTAATGGTCCATGGAAGGCTCCGGGTCGTAGTATTCTTCCTCTATCCAAGGCTCCAAACCACACAAGTCGAAAGGAACCCGAGCACCTGTCGATGATAACAAATATCTGCTGAGCGTGGAATACTCAGCGTATACATACCACTAACAACAAACAATAATATCATAGAAGCATGCAAAACATGGAGACTGAAATCCCTAAAAACATCGAGGAGAAGAGGCTCTACTTCTTTTTAATTATGGGAACAAATTAGATGACATCTGATAGGGCGAGAGTTGCCTATAAAACACATATCATCTCTTCATGGATAGTAAATGGCTTAGTCTCTGAGAAACCTTCTCCAACTGATCTTAATTTAAACATGAATTAACAATAATAAAACATTTTAGAAATAGGGAGCACTGAGACTTGTTTATCTAACGCCACAGATTGAAGAACTAAAGTTGATAAAATTGAGTGGCCTTTATTATGTATGAAAAACTATTTGAATGAAATTCAAAATTTCAAAATAAAATTTATTTTAACTCTACAACACCAGAAAATCTTGCAACTTCAGACCCCTATCATCGATATTGCTTCCTTGCTTATTTACAGAAATTATCGCACGTGTAATAACATTCTTTCATAGTATGATCAAAATGTGGAGGACTCAAATGTGGAGGAAAACGAATCCTAGAAGGACAGGAGGAGCATTGATTATCAAATCGCGAACACATGCTTGACAACACCTTCTCATGCAATGCGAATACTGAGGTTCATGTCTATTGCCGCCGATGGACATAGAGACCAAAAATATAAAGAAAAATAACAACACAATATTTGAAACAACCACCTTACTAGCCATAGTTTTTAATCTCGTACTAAATACGAGCATATTTTAGAAAATATCATACATATTTGAGATATAGACAGAGGAAGAGAAAGTGTAGTCTTTATAAAGGACTTAAACTCTACATTGACAAAGCATATACGTTTCAGAAATAACAAAATTCTTCTATGTGTATTAAATAGAAACGTTTCACGGAATGTAGAAATTAAGTTTTTTTTACCCAATAATGATAATAATATCTATCTCACTATAAATATGTAGATCTCGGTTTTATTAATTGAAACGATTTATTTGATAGACCTATTATAGAGGTATGTTTATCTAAACTTTATTCAATTCTAGAATAGATATAATTAAACCTGTTGTGTAATATATAAAAGAAATCTCGACGTAATAGATGAAAATATTTTTCCGTTATTACGATAGGAAGGATAACAAAAGTTGATAAATTGCACTCAAAGTTATAACCAAAATGAATGTCACCCAATGCTCACCACTGCTTCAAAAGTGACCCCTCAATACAAAACACGAAACAATATAGGTAAGATTGTTTCCTTTGTAATTTAGCAAATAATTCGGATCTTGCAATTCTTATAAATGGATAGTATACGAATGCATATTTTTAATGCAGTTTTTTTTTTACGAGAATAATGTATTTTAAAATTAAACTGATCACTTGAATGATGTTTTTTGTCCCATGAATACCTTTAATTTTCATAGCCAAAAAATGTTAATTCAACCTGCAGATTTTCTTTATCTGCATTGATAAAGAAGTGGCGACATAATATGACTAGCATGTTTTTCTTCTCCGGATCTTATTTTATCAAAACGACATTTGAAATGTTGTAAATTATCTCAAAGGATGGTATCCCGCCTCTAATAATAGTTTTAGAAACAGTTACCAAAATGAAACCGAATTAAAATCTTTTCAACTCCAACCCTGCAATTTAAAATTTAATAAACAATTTCAAAATGTAAACTATTGTCATATTTTACATTATCACATTATGCAATCTTGAAATCTTTAGTTGATATTGACTATAGATATTAATAAATAAATTTTGAGTCTTAACTCAGGTCTTTAGAATCAAGCACCAATTGAGGTAATTTGAAATACATAACTAAGCAAAGACAATGATCAAAACCCTGCATAGTAAAAGGAAAATGATATGTGTTTTAGTGGTTGGATTGAAATTTCACAAATTATTGTTGATTAACTTATGTTAGTCTGATCTAAAGGGTCCACTTAGGTAGTAGAATTAGTAATTATTTTATACTTTTATTGACGTTGAGATTAATTTAGTCACTTATATTTATGTACTTTAATCCATCTTTGTGTTACGACTCCAATTCCTTTTATCTAGAACACTAATATATAGAGCAAGGCTTAGGTGCTAGACCATTAAGATTCGTGTCTGGGTTATACATTATTACAATTCGAGGTTAGAAATGGGGGTCTACAAATTTAAGTGAGTTTAGTTTGCACATTTATTATATTAAATAAAGACTTTTCAAAATAAAGATGTAAACTTATTTCTTTCATTTTTTATATTTTCCTGCACAATCCGATGTACCTTTAAATTATGCATTTTTCGCAACTCCCATTGAAATATTTCTTAAGAAAAGAAATTAATGGTTTGTACTCATTATCATTGTACCTGAATAAGGTTTTGGGATTTGTATTTTAAAGCACTTGAATACATTGATTTTAACTTTATTAAAATTCTATCATTTCAGAATAAATACGGATCCTACTCGGACAAAGCAGAACCCCTTAAGATTATGTAGAATTGATTTTTTTATATAAAAAATTTTATGACCCACTATCTGTGCAAAACATTATTTAAAAATTAAAAGAATTAAAACTAAATGCACATAGAGGAGAAGAGGCTCTACTTCTTTTTAATCATGGGAACAAATTGGATGACATCTGACAGGGCGTTTAGAAATAGGGAGCACTAAGACTTGTTTATCTAAAGCCACATATTGAAAAACTAAAGTTGATAAAAATGAGTGGCCTTTATTATGTTTGAAAAATTATTTGAATAAAATTCAAATTTTCAAAATAAAATTTATTTTAACTCTACAGCACCAGAAAATTTTGCAACTTCAGACCACTATATTCGATATTGCCTCCTAGCTTATTTACAGAAATTGTCGCACGTGTAATAACATTCTTTCGTAGTATGATCAAAATGTGGAGGACTCAATTGTGGAGGAAAACGAATCCTAGAACGCAGAGGAGGTGCATTGATTATCAAATCGCGAACACATGTTGGACAACATCTTCTCATGCAATGTGAATACTAAGGTTCATTTCTGTTGCCGCCCATGGACATAGAGACCAAAAATATCAAAACAAAGAATAACACTATCTTAGAAACAACCATCTTACTAGCCATAGTTTTTAATCTCGTACTAAATATGAGCTTATTTCAGAAAATCTCCTACGTATTTGAGATATAGACAAAGAAGAGAAAGTGTCGTCTTTATAAAGGAGTTAAACACTACATTGACAATGCATATACGTTTCAGAAATAATATAATTCTTCTCTGCGTATTAAATAGAAACGTTCCATGGAATGAAGAAATTAAGTTTTTTTCAGCCAATAATGATAATAATATCTATCTCACTATAAATATGTAGATCTCAGATTTATTAATTGAAATGATTCATTTAATAGACCTACTATAGAGGTTTGTTTATCTAAACTTTATTCAATTCTAGACTAGATATAATTAAACCCGTTGTATAATATATAAAGGAAATCTCGACGTAATAGATGAAAATATTTTTCAGTTATTACGATACGAAGGATAACAAAAGTTGATAAATTGCACTCAGTGTTATAACCAAAATGAATGTCACCCAATGCCCACCATTGCTTCAAAAGTGACCCCTCTGTACAAAAAATGAAACGATATAGGTAAGAATGTTTTCTTTGTAATTTACAAAATAATTCAGATATTGCAAATCTCATAAATGAATAGTATAGGAATGCATATTTTTAATGCATTTTTTTTTTTAACGTGAATAATGTATTTTAAAATTAAATTGATCACTTCAATGATGTTTTTTGTCCCATTAATACCTTCAATTTTCATAGCCAAAAAAAGTTAATTGAACCTGCAGATTTTCTTTATCTGCATTGATAAAGAGGTGCCGACATAATATGACTAACATGTTTTTCTTCTCCAGATCTTATTTTATTAAAACGACATTCGAAATGTTGTAAATTATTTCAAAGGATGGTATCCCGCCTCTAATAATATTTTTAGAAATAGTTACCCAAATGGTACGCAATTAAAATCTTTTCAATTCCAACCCTGAAATTTAAAATTTGATAAACAATTTAAATATGTAAACTATTGTCATATTTTACATTATCACCTTATGCAATCTTGAAATATTTAGTTGATATTGATTAGAGATATTAATAATTAAATTTTGAGTATGAACTCAGGTCTTTAGAATCAAGCTCAATTTGAGGTAATTGAAAACTTAACTAAGCAAACACAATGATCAAAACCCTGCATAGTAAAAGGAAAATGATATGTGTTTTAGTGGTTGGATTGGAATTTTCACAAATTATTGTTGATTAACTTATGTTAGTCTGATCTAAAGGGTCCACTGAGATAGCAGAATTAGTAATTATTTTATACTTTTATTGACGTTGAGATTAATATAGTCACCTATAGTTTTGTACTTGTTTCCATCTTTGTGTTACGACCCCAATTCCATTTATCTAGAACACTAATATGTAAAACAAGGCCTAGGTGCTAGACCTTTAAGATTCGTGTCTCCGTTATACATTATTACAATTCGAGGTTAGAAATGGCGGTTTAAAAATTTAAGTGAGTCTAGTTTGCACATTTATTACATTAAGTAAAGACTTTTTAAAATAACGATATAAGCTTATTTCTTTCATTTTTTATATTTTCTTGCACAACCCGATGTACAGTTAAATTATGCATTTTTCCCAACTCCTATTGAAATATTTCTAAAGAAAAGAAATTAATGGTTTGTACTCATTACCATTGTACATGAATATGGTTTTGGGATTTGTATTTTAAAGTACTTGAATACACTGAGTTTACCATTATTAAATTTTGATCATTTCAAAATAAATATGGATCCTAGTCGGGCATAGCAGAAACCCTTAGGATTATGTAGAATTTATTTTTTTATATTAAAAATATTTTGACCCACTATCTGCGCACAACATTATTTAAAAATTAAAAGAATTAAAACTAAATGCACATAGAGGAGACGAGGCTCTACTTCTTTTTAATTATGGGAACAAATTAGATGACATCTGACAGGGCGAGAGTTGCCTATAAAACACATATCATCTCTTCATTGATAGTATTTAGAATTGGCTTAGTCTCAGAGAAACCTTCTCCAACTCATCTTAATTTAAACATGAATTAACAATAATAAACAATTTTAGAAATAGGGAGCACTGAGACTTGTTTATCTAATGCTACAGATTGAAGCACTAAAGTTGATAAAAATGAGCGGCCTTTATTATGTATGAAAAATTATTTGAATGAAATTCAATTTTTCAAAATAAAATTTATTTTAACTCTACAGCACCAGAAAATTTTGCAACTTCAGACCACTATCATCGATATTGCCTCCTTGCTTATTTACAGAAATTGTCGCACGTGTAATAACATTCTTTCATAGTATGATCAAAATGTGGAGGACTCAAATGCGGAGGAAAACGAATCCTAGAACGGAGAGGAGGAGCATTGATTATCAAATCGCGAACACATGCTGGACAACACTTTCTCATGCAATGCGAATACTGAGGTTCATGTCTGTTGCCGCCCATGGACGTAGAGACCAAAAATATCAAAACAAAGAACAACACTATCTTTGAAACAACCATCTTACTAGCCATAGTTTTTAATCTCGTACTAAATACGAGCTTATTTAAGAAAATAACTAATGTATTTGAGATATTGACAGAGGAAGAGAAAGTGTCGTCTTTATAAAGGAGTTAAACTCTACATTGACAATGCATATACGTTTCAGAAATAATATAATTCTTCTATGCGTATTAAATAGAAACGCTCCATGGAATGTAGAAATTAAGTTTTTTTTACCCAATAATAATAATAATATCTATCTCACTATAAATATGTAGATCTCGGTTTTATTAATTGAAACGATTCATTTAATAGACCTATTATAGAGGTATGTTTTTCTAAACTTTATTAAATTTTAGAATAGATATAATTAAACCCGTTGTGTAATACATAAAAGAAATCTCGACGTAATAGATGAAAATATTTTTCAGTTATTACGATATGAAGGATAAAAAAAGTTAATAAATTGCACTCAATGTTATAACCAAAATGAATGTCACCCAATGCCCACCATTGCTTCAAAAGTGACCCCTGAGTACCAAAACACGGAACGATATTGGTAAGATTGTTTTCTTTGTAATTTAAAAAATAATTCGGATATTGCATTTATTCTGAATGAATAGTATACGAATGCATATTTTTAATGCAGTTTTTTTTTACGTGAATAATGTATTTTAAAATTAAATTGATCACTTGAATGATGTCTTTTGTCCCATGAATACCTTTAATTTTCATAGCCAAAAAAAGTTAATTGAACTTGCAGATTTTCTTTATCTGCATTGATAAAGAAGTGCTGACATAATATGACTAGCATGTTTTTCTTCTCCAAATCTTATTTTAATAAAACGACATTTGAAATATTGTAAATTATCTCAAAGGATGGTACCCCGCCTCGAATAATAGTTTTTGAAACAGTTACCAAAATGAAACCCAATTAAAATATTTTAAACTCCAACCCTGCAATTTAAAATTTAATAAACAATTTAAATATGTAAACTATTGTCATATTTTATATTATCACATTATGCAATCTTGAAATCTTTAGTTGATATTGATTATAGATATTAATAATTAAATTTTGAGTCATAACTCAGGTCTTTAGAATCGAGCACAATTTGAGGTAATTTGAAAACTTAACTAAGCAAACACAATGATCAAAACCCTGCATAGTAAAAGGAAAATGATATGTGTTTTAGTGGTTGGATTGAAAATTTCAAAAATTATTGTTGATTAACTTATGTTAGTCTGCTCTAAAGGGTCCACTTAGATAGTAGAATTAGTAATTATTTTATGCTTTTATTGACATTGAGATTAATTTTGTCACCTATATTTATGTACTTTATTCCATCTTTGTGTTACGACCCCAATTCCATTTATCTAGAACACTAATATGTAGAGCAAGGCTTAGGTGCTAGACCTTTAAGATTCGAGTCTGTGTTATACATTATTAGAATTCGAGGTTAGAAATGGGGGTTTAAAAATTTAAGTGAGTTTAGTTTGCACATTTATTATATTAAGTAAAGAATTTTTAAAATAACGATATAAACTTATTTCTTTCATTTTTTATATTTTCTTGCACAATGCAATGTACCGTTAAATTATGCATTTTTCCCAACTCCTATTGAAATATTTCTTAAGAAAAGAAATTAATGGTTTGTACTCATTACCATTGTACAAGAATATGGTTTTGGGATTTTTATTTTAAAGCAGTTGAATACACTGAGGTTAACTTTTTTAAATTTCGATCATTTCAGATTAATTATGTATCCTACTCGGACATAGCAGAACCCCTTAGGATTATGTAGAATTGATTCTTTTATATGAAAAATATTATGACCCACTATTTGTGCAAAACATTATTTAAAAATTAAAAGAATTAAAACTAAATGCTCATAGAGGAAAAGAGGCTCTACTTCTTTTTAATTATGGGAACAAATTAGATGACATCTGACAGGGCGAGAGTTGCCTATAAAACACATATCATCTCTTCATGGATGGTATTGGGAATTGGCTTAGTCTGTGAGAAACCTTCTCCAACTAATCTTAATTTAAACATGGATTAACAATAATAAACAATTTTAGAAATAGGGAGCACTGAGACTTGTTTATCTAATGCCACAGATTGAAGCACTAAAGTTGATAAAAATGGGTGGCCTTTATTATGTATGAAAAATTATTTGAATGAAATTCAAATTTTCAAAATAAAATTTATTTTTACTCTACAGCACCAGAAAATTTTGCAACTTCAGACCACTATCATCGATATTGCCTCCTAGCTTATTTACAGTAATTGTCGCACGTGTAATAACATTCTTTCATAGTATGATCAAAATGTGGAGGACTCAAATGTGGAGGAAAACGAATCCTAGAACGGAGAGGAGGAGCATTGATTATCCAATCGCGAACACATGCTGGACAACACTTTCTCATGCAATCGGAATACTGAGGTTCATGTCTGTTGCCGCCCATGGACGTAGAGGCCAAAAATATCAAAACAAAGAACAACACTATCTTTGAAACAACCATCTTACTAGCCATAGTTTTTAATCTCGTGCTAAATACGAGGTTATTTCAGAAAATATCCTACGTATTTGAGATATAGACAGAGGAAGAGAAAGTGTCGTCTTTATAAAGGACTTAAACTCTACATTGACAATGCATATACGTTTCAGAAATAATGTAATTCTTCTATGTGTATTAAATTGAAACGTTCCATGGAATATAGAAATTAAGTTTTTTTTACCCAATAATGATAATAATATCTATGTCATTATAAATATGTAGATCTCGGTTTTATTAATTGAAACGATTCATTTAATAGACCTATTATAGAGGTATGTTTTTCTAAACTTTATTAAATTTTAGAATAGATATAATTAAACCCATTGTGTAATACATAAAAGAAATCTCGACGTAATTGATGAAAATATTTTTCAGTTATTACGATACGAAGGGTAACAAAAGTTAATAAATGGCACTCAATGTTATAAGCAAAATGAATGTCACCCACTGCCCACCATTGCTTCAAAAGTGACCCCTGAATACAAAACACGAAACGATATAGGTAAGATTGTTTTCTTTGTAATTTACAAAATAATTCGGATTTCGCGATTCTTATAAATGAATAGTATACGAATGCATATTTTTAATGCAATTTTTTTTAACATGAATAATGTATTTTAAAATAAAATTGATCACTTGAATGATGTTTTTTGTCCCATGAATACCTTTAATTTTCATAGCCAAAAAAAGTTAATTCAACCTGCAGATTTTCTTTATCTGCATTGATAAAGAAGTGCCGACATAATATGACTAGCATGTTTTTCTTCTCTAGATCTTATTTTAATAAAACGACATTTGAAATATTGTAAATTATCTCAAAGGATGGTATCACACCTCTAATAATAGTTTTAGAAATAGCTACCAAAATGAAACCCAATTAAAATCTTTTCAACTCCAACCCTGCAATTTAAAATTTAATAAACAATTTAAATACGTAAACTATTGTCATATTTTACATTATCACATTATGCAATCTTGAAATCATTAGTTGATATTGATTATAGATATTAATAAATAAATTTTGAGTCATAACTCAGGTCTTTAGAATCGAGCACAATTTGAGGTAATTTGAAAACTTAACTAAGCAAACACAATGATCAAATCCCTGCATAGTAAAAGGAAAATGATATGTGTTTTAGTGGTTGGATTGAAAATTTCACAAATTATTGTTGATTAACTTATGTTAGTCTGCTCTAAAGGGTCCACTTAGATAGTAGAATTAGTAATTATTTTATGCTTTTATTGACATTGAGATTAATTTTGTCACCTATATTTATGTACTTTATTCCATCTTTGTGTTACGACCCCAATTCCATTTATCTAGAACACTAATATGTAGAGCAAGGCTTAGGTGCTAGACCTTTAAGATTCGAGTCTGTGTTATACATTATTAGAATTCGAGGTTAGAAATGGGGGTTTAAAAATTTAAGTGAGTTTAGTTTGCACATTTATTATATTAAGTAAAGAATTTTTAAAATAACGATATAAACTTATTTCTTTCATTTTTTATATTTTCGTGCACAACCCAATGTATCGTTAAATTATGCATTTTTCCCAACTCCTATTGAAATATTTCTTAAGAAAAGAAATTAATGGTTTGTACTCATTACCATTGTACAAGAATATGGTTTTGGGATTTTTATTTTAAAGCAGTGGAGTACACTGAGGTTAACTTTTTTAAATTTTGATCATTTCAGATTAATTATGGATCCTACTCGGACATAGCAGAACCCCTTAGGATTATGTAGAATTGATTCTTTTATATGAAAAATATTATGACCCACTATTTGTGCAAAACATTATTTAAAAATTAAAAGAATTAAAACTAAATGCTCATAGAGGAAAAGAGGCTCTACTTCTTTTTAATTATGGGAACAAATTAGATGACATCTGACAGGGTGAGAGTTGCCTATAAAACACATATCATCTCTTCATGGATGGTATTGGGAATTGGCTTAGTCTCTGAGAAACCTTCTCCAACTAATCTTAATTTAAACTTGGATTAACAATAATAAACAATTTTAGAAATAGGGAGCACTGAGACTTGTTTATCTAATGCCACAGATTGAAGAACTAAAGTTGATAAAAATGGGTGGCCTTTATTATGTATGAAAAATTATTTGAATGAAATTCAAATTTTCAAAATAAAATTTATTTTTACTCTACAGCACCAGAAAATTTTGCAACTTCAGACCACTATCATCGATATTGCCTCCTTGCTTATTTACAGTAATTGTCGCACGTGTAATAACATTCTTTCATAGTATGATCAAAATGTGGAGGACTCAAATGTGGAGGAAAACGAATCCTAGAACGGAGAGGAGGAGCATTGATTATCAAATCGTGAACACATGCTGGACAACACTTTCTCATGCAATTGGAATACTGAGGTTCATGTCTGTTGCCGCCCATGGACGTAGAGACCAAAAATATCAAAACAAAGAACAACACTATCTTTGAAACAACCATCTTACTAGCCGTAGTTTTTAATCTCGTGCTAAATACGAGGTTATTTCAGAAAATATCCTACGTATTTGAGATATAGACAGAGGAAGAGAAAGTATCGTCTTTATAAAGGACTTAAACTCTACATTGACAATGCATATACGTTTCAGAAATAATGTAATTCTTCTATGTGTATTAAATTGAAACGTTCCTTGGAATATAGAAATTAAGTTTTTTTTACCCAATAATGATAATAATATCTATGTCATTATAAATATGTAGATCTCGGTTTTATTAATTGAAACGATTCATTTAATAGACCTATTATAGAGGTATGTTTTTCTAAACTTTATTAAATTTTAGAATAGATATAATTAAACCCATTGTGTAATACATAAAAGAAATCTCGACGTAATTGATGAAAATATTTTTCAGTTATTACGATACGAAGGGTAACAAAAGTTAATAAATGGCACTCAATGTTATAAGCAAAATGAATGTCACCCAATGCCCACCATTGCTTCAAAAGTGACCCCTGAATACAAAACACGAAACGATATAGGTAAGATTGTTTTCTTTGTAATTACAAAATAATTCGGATTTCGCGATTCTTATAAATGAATAGTATACGAATGCATATTTTTAATGCAATTTTTTTAACATGAATAATGTATTTTAAAATAAAATTGATCACTTGAATGATGTTTTTTGTCCCATGAATACCTTTAATTTTCATAGCCAAAAAAAGTTAATTCAACCTGCAGATTTTCTTTATCTGCATTGATAAAGAAGTGCCGACATAATATGACTAGCATGTTTTTCTTCTCTAGATCTTATTTTAATAAAACGACATTTGAAATATTGTAAATTATCTCAAAGGATGGTATCACACCTCTAATAATAGTTTTAGAAACAGCTACCAAAATGAAACCCAATTAAAATCTTTTCAACTCCAACCCTGCAATTTAAAATTTAATAAACAATTTAAATACGTAAACTATTGTCATATTTTACATTATCACATTATGCAATCTTGAAATCATTAGTTGATATTGATTATAGATATTAATAAATAAATTTTGAGTCATAACTCAGGTCTTTAGAATCGAGCACAATTTGAGGTAATTTGAAAACTTAACTAAGCAAACACAATGATCAAAACCCTGCATAGTAAAAGGAAAATGATATGTGTTTAGTGGTTGGATTGAAAATTTCACAAATTATTGTTGATTAACTTATGTTAGTCTGCTCTAAAGGGTCCACTTAGATAGTAGAATTAGTAATTATTTTATGCTTTTATTGACATTGAGATTAATTTTGTCACCTATATTTATGTACTTTATTCCATCTTTGTGTTACGACCCCAATTCCATTTATCTAGAACACTAATATGTAGAGCAAGGCTTAGGTGCTAGACGTTTAAGATTCGAGTCTGTGTTATACATTATTAGAATTCGAGGTTAGAAATGGGGGTTTAAAAATTTAAGTGAGTTTAGTTTGCACATATATTATATTAAGTAAAGAATTTTTAAAATAACGATATAAACTTATTTCTTTCATTTTTATATTTTCGTGCACAACCCAATGTATCGTTAAATTATGCATTTTTCCCAACTCGTATTGAAATATTTCTTAAGAAAAGAAATTAATGGTTTGTACTCATTACCATTGTACAAGAATATGGTTTTGGGATTTTTATTTTAAAGCAGTTGAGTACACTGAGGTTAACTTTTTTAAATTTGATCATTTCAGATTAATTATGGATCCTACTCGGACATAGCAGAACCCCTTAGGATTATGTAGAATTGATTCTTTTATATGAAAAATATTATGACCCACTATTTGTGCAAAACATTATTTAAAAATTAAAAGAATTAAAACTAAATGCTCATAGAGGAAAGAGGCTCTACTTCTTTTTAATTATGGGAACAAATTAGATGACATCTGACAGGGTGAGAGTTGCCTATAAAACACATATCATCTCTTCATGGATGGTATTGGGAATTGGCTTAGTCTCTGAGAAACCTTCTCCAACTAATCTTAATTTAAACTTGGATTAACAATAATAAACAATTTTAGAAATAGGGAGCACTGAGACTTGTTTATCTAATGCCACAGATTGAAGAACTAAAGTTGATAAAAATGGGTGGCCTTTATTATGTATGAAAAATTATTTGAATGAAATTCAAATTTTCAAAATAAAATTTATTTTTACTCTACAGCACCAGAAAATTTTGCAACTTCAGACCACTATCATCGATATTGCCTCCTTGCTTATTTACAGTAATTGTCGCACGTGTAATAACATTCTTTCATAGTATGATCAAAATGTGGAGGACTCAATGTGGAGGAAAACGAATCCTAGAACGGAGAGGAGGAGCATTGATTATCAAATCGTGAACACATGCTGGACAACACTTTCTCATGCAATTGGAATACTGAGGTTCATGTCTGTTGCCGCCCATGGACGTAGAGACCAAAAATATCAAAACAAAGAACAACACTATCTTTGAAACAACCATCTTACTAGCCATAGTTTTTAATCTCGTGCTAAATACGAGGTTATTTCAGAAAATATCCTACGTATTTGAGATATAGACAGAGGAAGAGAAAGTGTCGTCTTTATAAAGGACTTAAACTCTACATTGACAATGCATATACGTTTCAGAAATAATGTAATTCTTCTATGTGTATTAAATTGAAACGTTCCATGGAATATAGAAATTAAGTTTTTTTTACCCAATAATGATAATAATATCTATGTCATTATAAATATGTAGATCTCGGTTTTATTAATTGAAACAATTCATTTAATAGACCTATTATAGAGGTATGTTTTTCTAAACTTTATTAAATTTTAGAATAGATATAATTAAACCCATTGTGTAATACATAAAAGAAATCTCGACGTAATTGATGAAAATATTTTTCAGTTATTACGATACGAAGGTAACAAAAGTTAATAAATGGCACTCAATGTTATAAGCAAAATGAATGTCACCCAATGCCCACCATTGCTTCAAAAGTGACCCCTGAATACAAAACACGAAACGATATAGGTAAGACTGTTTTCTTTGTAATTTACAAAATAATTCGGATTTCGCGATTCTTATAAATGAATAGTATACGAATGCATATTTTTAATGCAATTTTTTTTAACATGATAATGTATTTTAAAATAAAATTGATCACTTGAATGATGTTTTTTGTCCCATGAATACCTTTAATTTTCATAGCCAAAAAAGTTAATTCAACCTGCAGATTTTCTTTATCTGCATTGATAAAGAAGTGCCGACATAATATGACTAGCATGTTTTTCTTCTCTAGATCTTATTTTAATAAAACGACATTTGAAATATTGTAAATTATCTCAAAGGATGGTATCACACTCTAATAATAGTTTTAGAAACAGCTACCAAAATGAAACCCAATTAAAATCTTTTCAACTCCAACCCTGCAATTTAAAATTTAATAAACAATTTAAATACGTAAACTATTGTCATATTTTACATTATCACATTATGCAATCTGAAATCATTAGTTGATATTGATTATAGATATTAATAAATAAATTTTGAGTCATAACTCAGGTCTTTAGAATCGAGCACAATTTGAGGTAATTTGAAAACTTAACTAAGCAAACACAATGATCAAAACCCTGCATAGTAAAAGGAAAATGATATGTGTTTTAGTGGTTGGATTGAAATTTCACAAATTATTGTTGATTAACTTATGTTAGTCTGCTCTAAAGGGTCCACTTAGATAGTAGAATTAGTAATTATTTTATGCTTTATTGACATTGAGATTAATTTTGTCACCTATATTTATGTACTTTATTCCATCTTGTGTTACGACCCCAATTCCATTTATCTAGAACACTAATATGTAGAGCAAGGCTTAGGTGCTAGACCGTTAAGATTCGAGTCTGTGTTATACATTATTAGAATTCGAGGTTAGAAATGGAGGTTTAAAAATTTAAGTGAGTTTAGTTTGCACATATTATATTAAGTAAAGACTTTTTAAAATAACGATATAAACTTATTTCTTTCATTTTTTATATTTTCGTGCACACCCAATGTATCGTTAAATTATGCATTTTTCCCAACTCGTATTGAAATATTTCTTAAGAAAAGAAATTAATGGTTTGTACTCATTACCATTGTACAAGAATATGGTTTTGGGATTTTTATTTTAAAGCAGTTGAGTACACTGAGGTTAACTTTTTAAATTTGATCATTTCAGATTAATTATGGATCCTACTCGACATAGCAGAACCCCTTAGGATTAGTAGAATTGATTCATTTATATGAAAAATATTATGACCCACTATTTGTGCAAAACATTATTTAAAAATTAAAAGAATTAAAACTAAATGCTCATAGAGGAAAAGAGGCTCTACTTCTTTTTAATTATGGGAACAAATTAGATGACATCTTTTCATCGACAGGGTGAAGTTGCCATAAAACACATATCAATTCTTCATGGATGGTATTGGGAATTGGATTGCTTGAGAAACCTTTAAAACTAATCTTAATTAAACTGGGTATTAAACAAGATAAACAATTTTAGAAATAGGGAAGCACTCTGCGACCTGTTTATCTAATGCCACAGATTGAAAGAACTAAAGTTGATTAAAAATGGGTGGCCTTTATTATGTTGAAAAATTATTTGAATGAAATTCAAATTTTCAAAATTAAATAGTTTTACTCTACAGCACAGAAAATTTTGCAAATTTCAGACCACTATCATCGATTATTGCTACTTGCTTATTTACAGTAATTGTGCGCACGTGTATAACATTCTTCATCGTATGATCACAGTGGAGGATCAAATGTGGAGGAAAACGAATCCTAGAACGGAGCAGGAGGAGCATGATTATCAAATAGTGAAACTGCTGGACAACACTTTCTCAGCAATTGGAATACTGAGGTTCAGGTCTGTTGCCGCCCAGGAAGTTTAAGACCAAACAAATATCAAAACAAAGAAACACTCTCTTGAAACAAACCATTTATTACTAGCCATCGTTTTTAATCTCGTAGCTAAATAGATGGTTATTCAGAAAATATCCTACGTATTGAGATCTAGCCGGGAAGAGAACGTGGTCTCTAAAGGCCTTAAACTTACATTGACCATCTATCCGTTTCAGCAATAATGTAATTTCTTATGTGTATTCACTTGCCACGTCCCGGACTCTCGCCTTACTTTGAGCGATCCTTGCGAACCGTTAGTCTCCGTTTATCTGTCCTATGTTCCTATCTCCCATCTGTGCGCTCCTCGGATTTCTCAGATTGCCACCGCTTACCTTCAATGGACCTAGAGTCTCGCGCGGTCGCTGTTTTTCCAGCTTTATTAACTTTTGAGCATAGCTCTGAGAGTAACCCCCCCGTGTGTG
>JABCRI010000061.1:0-112647 GCA_015143295.1 Tetracentron sinense
TATAAGATTTCGAGATAGATCTACCATCTCACTAGTGGAACATCTAGCATTCTAGCGCTAAAAAGTAAGTGATCACTTCACCAAAGTTGTTACTGCTTAGTACCAGGACCAAAAGTTATATCTCCTGTGATAATCCACTCATATACGGTTCCTACAATAGACCATGACCTTTATCGATACTCATATCGTAAGAGATCATCTCAGGTCATGGTTCAATACCCATAATGAATACACATATAGCTTAAGTAAGAATCTTTATTATCAAATTAATAAGATCTAACATCTAAATGGCCTTGTCTGGGCTCATGCCTAACAATCCCCACTTGCCCTAAAGTCACTTGGCCATATTCAATCCCATACTATCTCAGTGTGTTAACAATACGTTATCTGATAAAGCTTTAGTCTTCGGTCAGCACTTAAGTTAGACCTCATCTTTTTGTAACAATACATCTTGTCCTATCAATGAATCTCACGGATATATTATACTTCCCTCCACACGTTTCCATCTTTTAGTGGTTCCTCAGGTTTTTTTGCTGTGGGCTATTGCACCATTACTATACTCAAAGAGGATAGGTTTAGTGCCGAATGAACCTTTCCTATCTCTTGCAAAACCCTGCTGATCAGACTGCTTTCTGTTGCTTCTTCTGAAGCTGCCATATATCTCTTCTGGGTGGAGTCGCATACGTTCCTTTTTATTCGACCCACTGATACACGCACCATCCATGTGAACCCTCCCCTGATGGGACGCTCTATTGTCTGGATTAGATTTGTAAATCAGAATCATTAAATCCCTCCCAGTCCAACAAATCTTCATTGAACGAAGCACATAAAATCCCTAGTCCCTTTCAGGTACTTCATGATGTGCTCACAGCTGTCCATGATTGATACCTGGATGCTTTAGAACCGACTACAATTCCACTCATGCAGATACATCCCCATGGCATACTTGAGACTCACACTGCTGAAGTCATAAGCACCGTCTTCTCGCTCGCTCCATCAGCAGATATTGGGGCCCGCGTTTTAGACAAAGTGACATCATGTCTAAAGGAATGATTGTTTGTCTTACAATCACCATACTTACCTACACTATCTTGTCTATGTTGGAGTTTGGCTCAATCCCAACATTCACCTATTTTCTATCTCTCAGAACCTCTTAATTCCTAAATAATATGATGCCTCTCCCAAGTCTTTCATGAGAATGCTGAGAAATCCATATCTTGACTGATGATAACATCCTACATCATCTCCTAATAAGTTAATGTCATCTACATAAGAATTCGGTATACTACTGCTCTGCCGCACTGTCCTGTGGTAATCAAGATTCTTCTAAATTCTTTTGGAATCCAAATTGTTTGATCGAAAGATCAAATCTTTGGTTCCTGCTTCTAGAAGCATGTTTCAAACCTTATATCGACTTGTTGAGCTTGCATACCATGTTCTCCTGGTTAAGAGCAATGAAGCCCTCTGGTTGCTTCATATAGATGTCTTCATCTAACATTCCATTAAGGAAAACAATTTTGACATCCATTTGCCATATCTCATAGTCATGGTGTGCAGCTATAACTAGCAATATCCTGATGGATTTAAGCATGGCTACTGGCAAAAAAGTATTCTCATAATCAACTCCTTGAATTTGAGTGAAACCTTTTGCAACAAGTCTAGCTTTATAGGTCTCCAACCATCGGCACCCTTCTTCCTTTTGTAATTCCATTTGCATCCAATAGACCTTATACCATCTGGTGGATCTACAAAAGTCTAGATGCCATTGTCATACATGGAATCTATTCCAACATTCATGGCTTTATTCATTTGAGATGCATCTACATCTAATGTAGCTTCCTGATAAGTATTAGGATCCGTATCCTCATCATCAGGGGTAACTAGATATACATCATTATTGTAATACTGAAGTCTATCTGGTGGTCTAGAAACTCTTTCATACCTTCTGAGCGGAATAGAATTAGGAGAATCATTAATAGAAGGATTAGGTTCAGTTTAGACACTGGCTGTGTTGTCTTTCATCTCATGAAATTCAACCTTTTTTAGGAGATCCATTTCTTCCTCGAAGAAAGTGGCATGAAGCCTAACAACTATTGTTTGGTCTGCATTGGAGTAGAAATAGAAATCCTTAGTTTCTTTTGGATACCCTACAAAGTTCTATTTCTCTATCTAGATTCCAACTTAGTGGGTTCGAGTTTGCGAACATGCGCAGGACAACCCCATACCCTTAGATGTTGTAAACTAGGTTTTTGCCCAGTCCACAATTCATAGGGTGTAACCAGAATAGACTTAGATGGAACCCGGTTCATAATGTAAATGGTAGTTTGTAAAGCATATCCCCAAAGATATAAAGGTACATCGGCATGGCTCATCATAGAGCGAACCATATCTAATAAGGTCCGGTTTCTTCTTTCAGAAACTCCATTTTGTTGAGGAGAGGCAGGACTTGTCCATTGCGAGATAATCCCATTATCCCTTAAGTAATCCATAAACTCGTTGGTGAGGTATTCACCACCTCAATCTGATCGAAGTGTCTTTATGGATTTGTCAGTTTGATTCTCAACTTCTAATCTGAATTCTTTGAACTTTTCAAAGACATCAAATTTGTGTTGCATCAAATAGACATATCCATATCTAGAATAGTCATTGGTAAATGTGACAAAATACCGGTATTGACCTCGTGCAACAATGTTAAATTGACCACATACATCACTATGTATTAGTCTTAGCTTTTCTTTAGCTCTTCTTACCTTTTTAGGGTAAGGCTTCTTGGTCATCTTCCCTTCAAAACAAGACTTGCAAGTAGGGAGTGGTTCGACCTTGAGGAAATCAAGGGGACCATGTAGAACCCCGGTTCTCAAGGGGCATGCTTGGTGAATAGTGCTGGTGAAGGCTTGAGGCCATATGTAAATGATCGGACGTTTCTCAATGATGACGAGATGTTGTGTTACTATTTTGAGGAATAATAGGTTTTAAAATATGGTAAAACCTTAAGAATGGTTCTAAGGTTTAGTAGGGATAAATGAAAGAATTTGGAAAAAGTGCTAAGTGTTAAAATGGCAAAAATCAAGGCAAAACCGACCGACCGATTTCACTACCGGTCGACCGATAGACAACCGGTCGACCGATGCCCACTACCGGTCGACCGAATATGGCACTAAATGTATGGGATTTTATTCCAGAGAGGTCATTTTTGACCGGTCGATCGAAGGTCACTACCGGTCGACCAGCCATGCAGACTTTTGCCCAGTTTGGCCTTTTTAAGCCATTTATCAAGGATAAGATGGTCATTTGACATCCCATTTTCCTATATAAACCCAATTTTATGGGTTGAGGGTTTCATAAACCCTCAAGCATACATTGGAGAGATTTG
This sequence comes from Tetracentron sinense, assembly GCA_015143295.1. Taxonomy (NCBI): domain Eukaryota; kingdom Viridiplantae; phylum Streptophyta; class Magnoliopsida; order Trochodendrales; family Trochodendraceae; genus Tetracentron; species Tetracentron sinense. The sequence continues at coordinate 3,374 of JABCRI010000061.1, forward strand.
AGGAAGTGGAAAAGAGTTCTAAGTGTCAAATTGAGGGATGTCTAAACATTCCTTCAACTTTAAGGAGCTCTAGTTTTGTCGTCGGTTATCAGAATTGAGTGATTCTTGAATTTTTGGAAAGATATTGATGTCCTCTTTGAGGTTCATGCTTTACAATTTTTCAGATTGTGAGTGTAAGTTATGTCAAAAGTGAGGTTTCCGAAAGGTGCTCTGCTGTTGATTCAGCAGTCATTTTGGATCAGTCCACTTGTGGGCCCATTTAGACTATCAAGAACTCATAATTTGGAGTTATACAAAACACGAAAGTTGTTCCCCTTTGAAAGATGAATCCAATGCAAATTGAATTTTCAAAATCCAATATGCAAGTCAAAAGTAATGGCCAAAATACCAAGGCGGGGAAAATGAGAGAAATGAGGACCAATCCGGTCGAACGGATTTGTGACCGGTCGACCGGTCAAATGTTCATTTGCGCTTTGGCCGACTTCCAGTGCTGTTTTAAGGGTATTTTGGTGTTTTGGCAACCCCAAGCTCTTATATAAACCCACATTTCGTGGGACTAAGGGTTCTAACAAATGGGGGAGACATTTTGAGGGAAAAGAGTGAGAGCTAGGGTTTTAAAAGGGGATTTTCAATTGGGATCAAGGTGGAGCACAAGTCTTGCTTCCAAAAGCTTTCTCAAGGCTTGGAACCTCACCTCACAAGCCATTGGAATTGGATCTTCATCCTCAAGCTTGGATTGTTCATATCAAGCAAGGATCTCCCATTCAAGGTGATGTCTTCTTCTTCCTCAAGCATGGACCCCTTGATCAAGGATTTTTTCTTCAAGTGAGGAGTTCATCCTCAAAGGTTAGTACGCTCTACTAACTACTTTGGTAATAACCCAGGATTTCTTAAGTGAATGTGTATTGAATCTCCCCCATTTCTCCTTTATGTTGAAATATGCTATTTGTCTAAAATATAAACAAGATAATATGAATGGTGGGATGTATGGATGGATGGGGGGATTGAGGCGATTGGATGCCATGTTGTGATGTGTTGAATGATGAAAAATGGTGGAAGGGCATAGTACTCATAATGAATACACCATGTGTTTGATGAAATGTTGGAGTGAGAAAATGTGTAATAAATGCTTACAAGAATCTTGATCATTATGTGTTTGATGAATTGCTTGAATGAGCCTAAAAACCTAAGGCTAAGATCAAATGAATAAAAGTGAAGAAAATGTTGCATGCAATGTGTTTGATAAAATGCCTAAACGAGAATTAAATGGATTTAATGAAGAAGATGAAAATAGGATTTATGTAATGTTATTTATAAATGATAAATTGATTAAATGTGCTATATGTTACCTAAATTCTCATATGATTATGTTAAGAATTGAAATGCTACACTCATATGATCCTTCTATTCAAGCATGTCATCATGTTACTACAAATGTTACATACACGCACCCATGCATGCAAGAGTCGGATTTTCTAAAGTATATGTACACAAGAAACAATAAGAACAAGAATGTGATTCACTATACAATTGATAAAGCCAGATATCGGGCTGGTCAAGGGTAGGGCATATCTCTATGATATGTCATACCTGGCTCACAAGTAAAAAAATAAGTTGATAAAGCCGGGCATCGGGTCGGTCAAGGGTAGGGCATATCCCTAGGATATGTCACACCTGGCTCACAAGTAAATAAACATGAATGTTAAGGGTAGGGCATATCGCAAGATATGTCATACTTAACTCACAAGGAAACAAGAAAACAAGGAGGTTGGTGTACCTTTTTCTATATATGTATTTTGCTGAAGGGAATTTGAATTCCGGCTCACAAGTCGCTTCAAGGGTACTAACCTCTGGCTCACAAGTATACAGGCAAGTCAAGTCAAGAACATGTCAAGAATATGACAAGAACAAGCAAGACAAGTGATTCCAAGCAAGACAAGACAAACATGTGTGATTCTCACAAATAAGACCAAGACAAGGAACAAGTTTTCAAACATGACAAACAAGTTTTGAAAGAAACATGAAAAGTTATTTTCAAGAACAAGACATGATTTTTAAAGGATGAGTTTTACCGGGGTTTTCACATTCATTCAAGCATGTCATGATTATTACATTGCTTTACTTCAATGCTATTTGTTATATGCTGCTAGTATTGCTTTAAATTGAAATGATGAATTATATCTCGTTGCCTTTGTGTGATTGTTATTGCTATGGTTAGCTAGTAGCTTGTACTTGCTGAGTATTCCATACTCAGCGGTACATTTATGTTGGATGGTACCGAGGAAGCCCTCAACCTTGAGCTTTGGGTTGAGGAAGAGTATGTAGAGGAGAGGGAGCCTCCTATCCCGATGCAATTGCAAGAGGATAGAGATCGCGACGTGTGGCCCTATTTAGATTACTTTTAGTAGAGAGAGTTATGAGGTTTCTCATTTTGTATTTTGATAGGTGGGCATGTCCACCTTTGACTTGATATGTTATGTATATATGTTAACTTTGAATACAGACTTTGTATAGAAAAGAAGAAGTTGGTTCATGCTTCCGCATCTTTTATGAGCTTCCGCACTCTGATTATTGCCTTTATAATATTATGTTCACCTTGTTTATTACAGGATAATTTGGCAGGTAAGAATAGTCACCTCTAAAGTATCCCTTAACTCCTAGGGGGTATTTTAGGTCGCGACAAACTATCTATTACTAACCTCTTGATCCAATCAAGATTAATATGACCAAGTCTCTTATACCAAAGATAAGTAGAGTCAGTGAAATGTCTCTTCATTCCAGACTGTAGAGCCCCGGACCTTTTCATAGTTAATACATGACACTCTCGTTGTCATTTTTGCCTTTTTAAGAGGTATAATTAATAAATAAGGAAGAAATTGGAAATTTCGAAAAGTCAGAAATGTTCCTTTTCGAAGTACGAACACAACGCAAGTTGAATCGTCACAATCGGAAGAACGAGTCAAAAGATATGGCCAAAACAGTCTGAACCTGTAGGAAATCGTAGCTCGGAAGGCACTAAGGACGTGCTCTGACGTCGTAGTCTGATAACGTAGCACAGACAACGTACTCTGATAACGTATACTGTGTGCATCCATTGTACAACTCACCACGGGCACGTTGTGCAGCTCACCACGGGTACGTTGTACAACTCACCACGGGCACGTTGTACAGCTCACCACGGGTACGTTGTACAACTCACCACGGGCACGCTATACATGAGACAACAGCACCACGAGTTGGCACTTTTCACGGCACCACGAGTTGGCACTATTCACGGCACCACGAGTTGACACTATTCACGGCACCATGAGTTGGCACTATTCACGGCACCACGAGTTGGCACTATTCACGGCACCACGAGTTGGCACGGCACCACGAGTTGGCACTATTCACGGCGCCACGAGTTGGCACTATTCACGGCACCACAAGTTGGCACTATTCACGACACCACGAGTTGGCACTATTCACAGCACCACGAGTTGGCACTATTCACGGCACCACGAGTTGGCACTATTCACGGCACCACGAGTTGGCACTATTCACGGCACCACGAGTTGGCACTATTCACAGCACCACGAGTTGGCACTATTCACAGCACAATGTGTTCAGCACTATTCACGGTCCTCGCGTCATTGCAGAAATCCCAGTAAGGGTATTACGGTCTTTTGGTCAGTTCACTCTTACCTTAAGAGTTTAACCCGAGCCTTTAGGGCTTCATTCGACACTTAGAGAGTTTGAGAGAATAGGAGAAAGGGGAGAAGGCGATTCCAACCTAGGGTTTCCATTTTGGAGAGAAATCAAAGGGTTTTGAAACCCTAGATCAACCTCCAGCCCATTTTTCTTCAAGATCAAGGCACAAACTCGTGAGGAGTATCTCCTCAAACTAGGGCAGCAGCTACACAGTCGTTTTGGAAAGGGGTTTCTTCCTCATTTCCTCAAGGTCGGTACTTTTTACTACCCTCCTAGTTATAGTTCCTCTTCTCCCTTTATTTCTTTTGATTTTTCTTTCATTGATACATGTGCTATGAGATGGATGAATGGTGAATGGAGAATGGTAAATGGTGAATGGTGAATGGAGATGGAATGGGCGATTGGATGCCAATGGTTGTGTGTGATGAACAAATGGGGAAAGGCATTGTTCCAATAATGAACATACATGTACGATTTGAGTAAAACCCATCTAGAAAAGCATGTTGTAGGGTAAATCCATAATGAACACACCCTGTTTGATGAAATGCCAAGGTGAATAAAGTGAGCTGAAAATTTGTAAAGGCATGCCTAATAAATTCTGAATATTACTAGGGCCTATGATAGTGTGTTTCTTGCTTTCCCTAAAGGATATGAATATTACATTGCTCAATCTTTGATGCTACATGTGTTGTGAAATTACCCAAATGTCATCTTTAAATTTAAATGCAAGCATGTACACGTTTCCCACGAGCACGGCATGCATTACATGATTTATCGAGGTTTTCAAGAACATGGTTAGAGGTGGGACATATCCTATGATATATTTTACCTCGCTCTTGGCAAGGACAAGTCAATCATGCATTATCATAAGAAGGGTTTCCCTTCCCTCGCAAGTATATACATATCATAAGAAGGGTTCCCCTTCCCTCGCAAGTACATCTCACACGGACATCTCACAAGTGAAAGGACATGACATGAGCATTTAGGAAGAAGGGTCTCCCTTCCCTCACAAGTAGTTTACTGTTCCAAGCATGACATGGCACGACATGACAAGCATGGGCATTTAGGAAGAAGGGTCTCCCTTCCCTCACAAGTAGTTTACTTTCCCAAGCAAGCATGACATGGCATGACACACATGACACGCATGATACGATAAGATAAGACAAACATGACAAGTTTTCAAGCAAGGAAATAGTATTTTCAGTCAAGTCAAGTGCACGGTGTTTTCAAGAGTTTTATCGGCTTTTATGAATTCAAGCATGATTATATACTCCTTTACTTTATTGTCATGATATGAATTATTCCTGATTTATATGCTTGAATTGTTTCCTGCTTTATATATGCTATCTGTATGCTATGACTGTTGGTTAGTGCTTAGTACCCGCTGAGTATTCCATGCTCAGCCGTACTTCTTATGTCGGCAGGTTCTGAGGGAGCTGCTACTCCATTTGATGTTTGTGCTCCTGGTCCATGGGTGGAAGAGGATTACGTCGAGGAGCCTTTGGAGGAACCTCCAGTAGAGGGTTACCAATAGGTGGTTGTAGATTCTGAGTGGTTTAGCTGTGGGTGAGACGAGAGTCAGATTTATGTATTTTGGCGGGCATGTCCGCACTTTCTTTTGGATTCTTTTTGTATAAACTTGGATTGATTATGCATATACATAGAGGTTTGGTAGACTTCCGCTATACCATGTTAGAGCATGTTTCCGCTGTTTTGTCCTCTGTCGTATATGCTCTGTGGGTTTTGCAGGTTAGTTGTCAAGCAAGTCATGATTAGTCGTCCAAAGTTCACTCTAACTCCTAGGGTGGGTTTCGGGTCGCGACAGAAGTGGTATCAGAGCTTAGGCTTTAGGTCTCTAGGGTCACTTAGAATCTTATACCACGGCTTGACAAGAGAATATGTGGGGAAACAAGTTAGGATGGAAGTAAGTCGGAAGTGAGTCTTGTTCTAAGTGTGAGACTAAACGTTAGTCTTAATCTAAAATGGTTGCTCCAACCAAGCACAGGTCTTAGAAACGCTAGAACACCAAGATATAATATTACCACTACTTTGATGACTTGACGAGATGAATATGATGGTATTATACTTTGTATGTAGTATTGTTATATGGTGTTATATGCCATATGGTGTGCGTACAATGTACTTATACTATTATGTGTGGTATTGTTAGGGGGCATTAAATGTGGTGTGCATACTATATGTCACGTACTAAGTGACAACCAATGTGTTAGGAATTAATTCCTAGCTAGACTTATGAGTTGAGTAATACTCCGGCTGGAGTTCAGACTATGTGTGAGTTGGTAAATGGTGGTAGGTCCTTGCCATACCCTGCACTATGGGGTCTTCATAAATAATAGCCTTCCGAGTGAGACAATAGAATTCTCCTTCGTCTTACAAAAAAAAAAAAAAATTTATTTAGAATTTACGAAAATAGGGACATAGGCTTGATAAGTAATATTATGAGCATTTGGTGTAATTTTAAACTTGTTAAACTATACTAGATGCGTCTTACATCACAAAGAAATATAAGTCACACATCATGGTATGACAATAATTCCATGAAACCCCACGACTAGTAGAAACAGATATAGATAGTAATGCGTTTTAACTCAAGGAACAAATATAATTTTAACAACCCAGGGATGCTCGATGCACGCTTCTAAATACAGTTGCGCATTTTCTGCAGCACGTCTTAGACCTAGTGCTCAGTCCCAATTAAACATAATTTTTGGATGAGCTCACGGATGTTTGATGCACGTTTCCAGATGCGCGCCTGCAGCACGCCCTAGACTCAGTGCTCGGTCCTAGTCTAGATACAGATGCGCATTCATTTTGCAGCACGTTCTAGACACGATGCCAGTCCAAAATAATAAAGAAATTACTAACTCCATCGGGTAGCATGCACGTTCATACATATCGTGAGCAGCATACATAGCATAGGCATCATGCATCGCATAAGCATCATACATTTCATACATGGCACGCATTTCATATATGGCATGAACATCAAAAAAAAAAAAAATATCATATACACATCCCGCATGCATCATGTAGATCTTAGAAGCATTATACATGTCACTAGATTTAGAGGGCATCACCTAAACAACTCAATTAGATGAACTAGTCATTAGTATTAGTTTCAAATGGGCTAAGGTCTTAGGTTTGTGATCAGTTAATACCATAATCAAGTGTGAAGCTTATCATCAGTAAGAAAACTACTTGTATAATTGTACGATTATAATTGTACTTAGATACATACACAATGTGCTCGCATAGGTTGGGGGCTTGAGTCCAACTTCTGCTTAGGAGAAGTTGTTGCCCTTAAGAAGCAACTAAGGAGTTAGCCTTAGACCATAACCAGTTGCAACACAACCAACATCGCATCTTGGCTTCGCTAGGAACCTTAGAGTATATTATTATGCTATGGTATGTGTATCTTGATGTATGTTCTAGACTTTGATAAATACTTACTATTATGAAAATACAATATCGGATTTTGATGGGATTCAAGTGAGACTCATGCTTTGCCATCGTCCTCAGGAGTAAATCATGAGACGTGGCGATCAGGGTCGTGGATACCACACTAGGAGGGGTGGAGTATCTCCTCCTCCATTGAGGGATGAGCAGCCTGATCTCACTCAGGTCTTGGGATCCATAGCAGAAACACCAGCAATACTTGCCACTAGGCAGCCCACTACCCCCATTCCTACGACGGTACTTGTACGTACCCCTACACATCATGCCGCAGGAAGTGAGGCACTTTGGAGGATGAGGCCTCCGGTGTTCTATGGTGATATGGACCCATTGGTCGCAGAAGCATGGGTTAAGTACCAGTCCTCTAGACATATGCTGGTACGGAGTCCTCCCACTGCACCACAGGCTTCTCTTTCGGTTGCTCCACCGGCATCGCACGCGGCTACCGTGCAGCCACCCCGCCTCGCAGTATCTCAGGCAACAGGATATGCACCCTCCACCTACTCTTACGAGATATGTACCCGTTGTGGGAGGAGGCATGTGGCCAGAGAGTGTAGGAGAATCTCCGGTGGATGTTTCCACTGTGGTCGCCAGGGCCACCTGATCGAGGATTGTCCCAGCCGTCAGATGCCACCTTATTCTCGGGGAAGTAGGCCCACGATTAGGCGGTCACCTCCGCTGGGCTCTACACAAGCATTAAGCCCCAGCAGTCCACACAGCCCCCTTACTAGGCTAACCAGGGACAAGCCTTTGCCACTCCAGGATAAAATGCTCAGGCACCAAAGGATATGGCATGAGGATGTGAGAGGGAGAAGAAATTTTTTTTTTTGTGTGCAGAAGGGAATGTATTTTGTGTTTTGTCATGGGCAGTCAGTTGCCACTTGTATGTAATTGTGTTACCTTATGTTATGAAAGTTTTCCCTGCTATTTAGAATGATGTTGAGTTTTATGAGAAAACTAGGTGCCTCCCCGATAAGTGAGTGCCTAGGATATTGATTAATAGAGGATTATCATATCGTTCAGTAGGAAAGGTTAAGCATGGGGAAGTATCCTCGATTGATTTAGTAACGTTCTAATTTCGAGGACGAAATTCCTATAAGGGGGGGAGGATGTAGAGCCCCGGACCTTTTCACGGTTAATACATGACACTCTCGTTGTCATTTTTTCCTTTTTAAGAGGTATAATTAATAAATAAGGAAGAAATTGGAAATTTCGAAACGTCAGAAATGTTCATTTTCGAAGTACAAACACAACGCAAGTTGAATCGTCATAATCGGATGAACGAGTCAAAAGATATGGCCAAAACAGTCTGAACCTGTAGGAAATCGTAGCTCGGAAGGCACTAAGGACGTGCTCTGACGTCGTACTCTGATAACGTAGCACAGACAATGTACTCTGATAACGTATACTGTGTGCATCCGTTGTACAACTCACCACGGGCACGTTGTGCAGCTCACCACGGGTACGTTGTACAACTCACCACGGGCACGTTGTACAGCTCACCACGGGTACGTTGTACAACTCACCACGGGCACGCTATACATGAGACAACAGCACCACGAGTTGGCACTATTCACGGCACCACGAGTTGGCACTATTCACGGCACCACGAGTTGGCACTATTCACAGCACCACGAGTTGGCATTATTCACGGCACCACGAGTTGGCACTATTCACGGCACCACGAGTTAGCACTATTCACGGCACCACGAGTTGGCACTATTCATGGCACCACGAGTTGGCACGGCACCACGAGTTGGCACTATTCACGGCACCACGAGTTGGCACTATTCACAGTACCACGAGTTGGCACTATTCACGGCACCACGAGTTGGCACTATTCACGGCACCACGAGTTGGCACTATTCACGGCGCCACGAGTTGGCACTATTCACGGCGCCACGAGTTGGCACTATTCACGGCACCACGAGTTGGCACTATTCACGGCACCACGAGTTGGCTCTATTCACGGCACCACGAGTTGGCACTATTCACAGCACAATCTGTTCAGCACTATTCACGGTCCTCGCGTCATTGCAGAAATCCCAGTAAGGGTATTACGGTCTTTTGGTCAGTTCACTCTTACCTTAAGAGTTTAACCCGAGCCTTTAGGGCTTCATTCGACACTTAGAGAGTTTGAGAGAATAGGAGAAAGGGGAGAAGGCGATTCCAACCTAGGGTTTCCATTTTGGAGAGAAATCAAAGGGTTTTGAAACCCTAGATCAACCTCCAGCCCATTTTTCTTCAAGATCAAGGCACAAACTCGTGAGGAGCATCTCCTCAAACTAGGGCAGCAGCTACACAGTCGTTTTGGAAAGGGGTTTCTTCCTCATTTCTTCAAGGTCGGTACTTTTTACTACCCTCCTAGTTATAGTTCCTATTCTCCCTTTATTTCTTTTGATTTTTCATTCTTTGATACATGTGCTATGAGATGGATGAATGGTGAATGGAGAATGGTAAATGGTGAATGGTGAATGGAGATGGAATGGACGATTGGATGCCAATGGTTGTGTGTGATGAACAAATGGGGAAGGGCATTGTTCCAATAATGAACATACATGTACGATTTGAGTAAAACCCATCTAGAAAAGCATGTTGTAGGGTAAATCCATAATGAACACACCCTGTTTGATGAAATGCCAAGGTGAATAAAGTGAGCTGAAAATTTGTAAAGGCATGCCTAATAAATTCTGAATATTACTAGGGCCTATGATAGTGTGTTTCTTGCTTTCCCTAAAGGATATGAATATTACATTGCTCAATCTTTGATGCTACATGTGTTGTGAAATTACCCAAATGTCATATTTAAATTTAAATGCAAGCATGTACACGTTTCCCACGAGCACGGCATGCATTACATGATTTATCGAGGTTTTCAAGAACATGGTTAGAGGTGGGACATATCCTATGATATGTTTTACCTCGCTCTTGGCAAGGACAAGTCAATCATGCATTATCATAAGAAGGGTTTCCCTTCCTTCGCAAGTATATACATATCATAAGAAGGGTTCCCCTTCCCTCGCAAGTACATCTCACACGGACATCTCACAAGTGAAAGGACATGACATGAGCATTTAGGAAGAAGGGTCTCCCTTCCCTCACAAGTAGTTTACTGTTCCAAGCATGACATGGCACGGCATGACAAGCATGGGCATTTAGGAAGAAGGGTCTCCCTTCCCTCACAAGTAGTTTACTTTCCCAAGCAAGCATGACATGGCATGACACACATGACACGCATGATACGATAAGATAAGACAAACATGACAAGTTTTCAAGCAAGGAAATAGTATTTTCAGTCAAGTCAAGTGCACGGTGTTTTCAAGAGTTTTATCGGCTTTTATGAATTCAAGCATGATTATATACTCCTTTACTTTATTGTCATGATATGAATTATTCCTGCTTTATATGCTTGAATTGTTTCCTGCTTTATATATGCTATCTGTATGCTATGACTGTTGGTTAGTGCTTAGTACCCGCTGAGTATTCCATGCTCAGCCGTACTTCTTATGTCGGCAGGTTCTGAGGGAGCTGCTACTCCATTTGATGTTTGTGCTCCTGGTCCATGGGTGGAAGAGGAGTACGTCGAGGAGCCTTTGGAGGAACCTCCAGTAGAGGGTTACCAATAGGTGGTTGTAGATTCTGAGTGGTTTAGCTGTGAGTGAGACGAGAGTCAGATTTATGTATTTTGGCGGGCATGTCCGCACTTTCTTTTGGATTCTTTTTGTATAAACTTGGATTGATTATGCATATACATAGAGGTTTGGTAGACTTCCGCTATACCATGTTAGAGCATGTTTCCGCTGTTTTGTCCTCTGTCGTATATGCTCTGTGGGTTTTGCAGGTTAGTTGTCAAGCAAGTCATGATTAGTCGTCCAAAGTTCACTCTAACTCCTAGGGTGGGTTTCGGGTCGCGACACAGACATTCTAGATGATGAGGCTTTGACACTTTGCAGACATTCATTATTTACCAAAGAGAATATTAAATAAAGACCATTAATGAGATTACCAGTAATCAAGACCATTCCATCTTTCTTAATTTCAACAATTGAATTAAAAACGATAGAGAATCCACAATGTAAGAGTCTGGATACTGAAATCAAATTACGATGTGCAGAAGGCACATATAAGTAGTCTTCTAAAATTAATATCTTTCCATAAGGTAAATAAAGATTAAAACCTCTTATTGACTTGACTGCAACTTTTGCATCCGAGCTAACTTTAAGCATTTGCTCCTGTTTTGTCGATTTCCTAGTTTCCTTGAATCCCTGCAACCGATTGCAAACATGTACAATAGATTCAGAATCCATGCGCCATGGATTAGGGAAACCATGAAGAAAGTTTGACTTAACAGTAAATAGTACATCAAAGCATCTCATACCTTGAGTACTGGCGCGACCCTTGTTAAAAGTTGCGAGGTAAGTCCTACAGTTCCTCTTCTAGTAGCCTATTTTACCACAGTGGAAATACTTTCCCTTGCCTTTGTTTTCCTTGCCAACAACTACTGCCTTATCCCAGTTGTCTTTCAACTTTCCTTTACCATTGTTTCTCTTCATTTTCTTTTGAGACACCATCACAGGTATAGGTCTTTCAACAAACATGATTTCACCATCAATATCGTTTCTGATCTCATCTTCTACAGCCAACAGTGAGTCCAACAACCTACTTAGAGTCATCTCTAACTTGTTTATACTGTAATTCACTACATACAAGTTGAATGACCAAGGGAGTGACTGTAGAATAGTATTAATTTTGGTGATATGATCCATCTCTCCATCGTACATCTCCAGTTCTTTAATAAAACCCATCATTTTCATGATGTGTTCTCTGACTGAAGTTCCCTCTTTCATCTCGGTGGTAAGAAGAGACCTTAACGCTGTTTGTTTGGCAGACTTATTCTCTTCACCAAACATCTCATGTAGGTGATGTAATATGTCTGAAGTATTATCCATATGATTATGAGGGTTATACAATATTGTGGATAATGATGCTAACACCCAATCTCTTGCTGTCTTATTGGAACGATTCCATAAATTAGCTTCAGCTAATAGATCTGGTGTTGAATCTGGGAGAACCACAAGTTTAGGAGTTGTAAGATATAGGGAAAGCTTTTCAGCAGAGAATACCAGGTATATCCTAAATTCCTAGTCTACATAGTTAGTTCTCACTAACTTTTCATCATGAAGAATTTCAGTTAATGGGTGTAGGCCTGTCATGATCTAATCAAATGACAAAAAAAATAGTATTAGGGATCTATTGTATTCATTAATACCTATTAGATTATGTGTCTGTTTCTAATGGTATTGCCAATTTGGGAAGAATCAATTAACATCGAAAACCTAGACGCCAGCTGAATGTGATCCTGCCTTTGGGCACAATATCACATCGCCTTGAATAGGCAGATAGAAGCTATCTTCTCCAATTTCATTGATCATATCTTGTAATCTTATAACATTCGATCTACTTCTGATCTATAAGGGATGTTATACTCACGCTTTGGCGTTATTGTATAATCTCTTATTCATGTGCCCACCTACCATAAACCTTATAAACACCTAGTGAAAGCTCACGCTTTGGCGTTATTGCTCCCACTATTTGCTTATTTAGTTTTCACCATGTTCACACATAGGTGAGAGGGATTGGGCTCGGCTTTTTCCTGTTAGCTTACTCACACTCCCTACTATAGGATCACATAGTGTGTGGTAGAAGATCATAATACTTAGGGACTTATTCCCAGTCTTATATACACATGATATATCAAGGGCAATTATTTCAACAGAATAATTAAACATATAAACAGATTTCATCTCATGATAAAATAAACAAGTATCGTCTCATGATAATAAAAACAATAAGATACAAGATTAATCGTAATGGGTCAATAAATTAAAATGCATGGATGCAAGAGAATAAGATAAGAATAAAGGCAGCTCACAAACTTCTTCACGATCCCTTCCTTTATTATCTTATCGAGATCATCATCGCAACATCCTCTTTAACAGCATCTCCACCAATGCATGATAAAATAATGGCATTAGAGAAACTAGTATTCCATTCGTCCTTTTTAGGGAAACCGAATGAATCTGCCCTTTACAAATTGCCAAAACCTACTACATATTATCCTCTAATATGAATGCATGAATGATAAACAATTTATCATAAAATATGACCCATAACTATAATCTCATTTAAAAAAGATGCTACATGGTGATAAAGTACTTTTTCTTATTTTAAGAGGTTTTAAAATTTGATAACAATTATCAAATCGCTCAATAAAATCTATATCTTATATAGATCAAACGCCGGAAAAAATAAAACAATTATCATAAAATTATTTTTAAAATATAAGATAGAATTTTCTTAAAATCTCTAAAATTATTTTATTTCTTTCTCGAATGCAAGATCCTTTCATATAGATTGGTTCTACTATTATCCAAGATTGGTTCTACTATTATCCAAGATTAAAATAAAAATAAAGAGAATCAAAAATCCTAAATATGATCTGATCATAAAATAGGGTTTTATAATTTTTGGAATAAAATCTATTTATGGGAAAAATCATTTATTAATTATTTTAAACAATTAATATATATTAAATGAGCAAATCATTTAAAAAGAAATTTCAAAATAAACTCTTTATTTCGAATTTAATTATATCACATATAATGCTAGTTTTTTTTAAAATTATTAATTATCATTATCAAATCTCATTCAATAACATAAGAAAATTAATTATTTATTTATTCATCTCATGAAGAAATAAAATAATAAACACTATGAGCATAAATAAATAAATAAAATTAAATTTATCTCAAGAATTAAATTATCTATTTATTCATCCTTAAAATAAACAAAAAAAATACTCTTAACCATGAGCATTGATACCACTTGAAGGGGAATCCGGATAAAAATTTATGCGGAAACTGGATCCCCTAGATCTTAACACCATAGAAAGCATCAAAAACTATCTAAGAGTTTTAGTCATACCACCTCGGAGAATGATGTTCACCGGTGAAGCTTAATCCACTCGTACCGTCAGAACTTTTTGTAGAGATTTCTCGAAAAAATACTAAAAGCTCGATCCTTTTTCTTTGCTATCCCCACGAAGCTTTAGAATCTCCTTTGGAATTGTTGAAGCAAGAGGAAGAAGATGGAGTAATGGTGTAGATCTTCCATCACCAACAACCTTGAGGTTCAAAACCCTAAAGTAGAAAAACCCAACTTGGACAGCCCTTAGTCTGCTCACGAAATTCCCTAGGGGAGACCCTAGGGGCTCACGGTTTTGAGAGAGAGGAGAGGGGGAGAGAAAAAAGTCTGGAGAATTTTGAATACCTTCCCACATTTTGGTGTTGGTGTATTTATAGACTAGGATCCAATCCTAATCATACTCCAACTTGATCTTATCCCTTAGGAATTGTTTATCAATATAACTCTCATTATTAATTAAACAATATCTTAGTTTATATATAACTACTTTAGTTATAGTAAACCTATTAATTAAGGAGTCCTTATCAATTGAGGATTCCTCAAATAAAGGGATTAGTCAACAACCAACATTAGGTAGGAATCCTAGTCAAACTAGGAAACCTTAACCACAAAGGGGAGGGTGTGAGCATTAAGGGGGCGTGAGATTTGGGGAGTGCTAAACTCCTTTTTGTAATCCAACTTCTTCTCATCTTAATCCTAATTGGAATCCAACCATTGGGTTTAAATTTCATAATAAAATAAGTTATATTTTATTAATTATTCAAATAACCTAATTCTAATCCAATTAGGATTACAAAGTGGGCGCCTCACCCTAGGTTTTAAACCAATGGGCTTGGGCCCATATTAAAGGTCCATATTAATGGGTTTATGGATATGGGTCAAACCCATTTCCCCTTTAATAATGTTAATTAAATAATTACTAAAATAATCCCAAGATTTAAATTAACAATTAATTTAAACCATAGATTAACTTTTAATCTATTTAATTAATGATTAACTTTTAATGACTTAAATAATTGATTAACATTTAATCAATTGTTGAGCTTGTATTTCTTATATGAGCATCTCCATAGATTGCTTTGAGACATTCTTACCCTGGCTTACCCAATGTTATCCCATTGACCCTAAACAGGAATTACATCGGAATTGCAAGTGACGTGAGATATCCATGTTACAATTGAATCCCAGTGTATAAACATTAACCATTACGGATCCTGCCACATGAACTTTTAAATTGGATTTATCCTTCTAAATACATTATCCCTAATGGGCGTTCGAGATTGATATTTTATCTAACTCATAGCCCATTGCACATCATCCAGGTTTCCAAGACTTATGATTAACCCCTGAGAAACAATTTCTCATGAAAAACATTTTGAGAAAATCCTTGAATAAGTATAATATCTTTTAATATAAGTATATTTCAAAACTTACTTTGATTTCAAAATCACCTGCGCAGGATTTGTACTTAATCAACTGTCTTACCTGAAACTTGGATAATCTCTCAAATAAACTAGCATGGATTTCTCGTTTAAAATTCATCATGACTCGAACAACTTTCTGACTATCCAACTATCACTGTATCGTATTCCCTAAGGTAGAAAATACTTTGGTGGAATCAAAACAGTCAGATCATTGCTCAGTCATAGATGAACATATCAGATTTAAGGATCATCGAAACTGTTCAATGTGAATGAGAGACCGACTATCTGATAGTATGTTTATGCAATAGGTCTCTCATTGAATGCAATCAGTCAGTGTACATTTAAACACCCATATGCTGA
Organism: Tetracentron sinense; assembly: GCA_015143295.1. Classification (NCBI taxonomy): domain Eukaryota; kingdom Viridiplantae; phylum Streptophyta; class Magnoliopsida; order Trochodendrales; family Trochodendraceae; genus Tetracentron; species Tetracentron sinense. Next base: position 19,306 of record JABCRI010000061.1, read on the forward strand.
TGTGTAGTCTCCACTATAATAGTTCTAGATAGAATTACATCTCAACTATTGAGAACATCTTAGCATTCTAGCAGCCATATAAGTGAAGTGCCCAGCTTCACCCACAACTGTGACTATATAAGGTATAAGGAACCTGAAAGTTATATTTGCCTGTGATAATCCAATCACATAACTTTCCTAAAATATATCCTATAGACCTTTATCGATATCTCATATCGTATAGATCATCTCATGATCAAGGTCAATTACCCATAATGAATACACAATAGATTAACAAGAAGTCTTTATTAATCAAATTAATAAGAGTTTAACAATCTAAATGACTTTTCTGGGCTTCATGTTTAACAGGTCATGATAAGTTGTCCAAGATTTACTCTAACTCCTAGGGTGGGTTTTGGGTCATGACAGGTTTGGTATCAGAGCTTAGGCTTTAGGTCTCGTAGGGTCACTTAGAATCTGGTGCCACAACTTGACAAGAGCATATGTCAGAAAGCAAGTTAGGAAGGAAGTAAGTCGGAAACGAGTCATGTTCCAAGTGTAAGATTAAACTTTACTCTTAGTCTAAAATGGTTACTCCAACTAAGTACGGGTCTTAGGAACGCTAGAACACCAAAGTATAATATTATAAATACTCTGATGATTTGATGTGATTAATATAATAGTACTATACTATTATTGATTGCTCTATTGTAAAAAAATTGAATCAATGCGGTAAATCGTGGTTCCAAGTTAGACTCATGTGTTGTTATTGTTCTTAGGACTTTGGTCATGAGGCGGGGCACACAGGGTTACGGACCACATACGAGAGCTTCTTCCTCTTCTCGAGATGAGGATGAGTAGCCAGACCTCTCATAGGTCCTTGGCTCTATTACAGAGACTCTGGCATTACTAGCAGCCAGGCAGGCTATTCCACCGCCTGCAGCACCTACCCCTCCTCCTGCTACTCCATCGCCTGCAGCACTAGTACATCGCACAGTTGGGGTTGAGGCATTTAGGAGGATGAGGCCTCCAGCATTCCATGGGAGTGTGGACCCTCTTGCTGCAGAGGCTTGGATCCTCCAGTTGGAGAAGATTTTTGTGGTCCTCTCACCCACTGAAGAGGAAAGAGTGGCATGGGCTGTTTTCGTGCTAGAGGGTGAGGCTCACCATTGGTGGTTGTCCGCGTTGAGGACTATGGATTTGACTAGGCAAGTTCAACCATGGACTTGGGGTGAGTTCATGGATACCTTCTACAAGAAGTACTTCCCGGTGGGAGTTCGGGAAAATAAGGAGAGAGAGTTCATCAACCTCGAGCAGGGTTCTATGACTGTGGCAGCATATGAGGCCAAGTTCTTAGAGCTCTCAAGATTTGTGCCTCACATAATCGCCACCGAGGCGATGAAGGCATGGAAGTTTAAGCAAGGGCTCAGAGACATCATTATGGAGAGAGTTTCGACCTTCAAGCATGCCACTTTTCCGGAAGTGGTGGACAAAGCCTTGTTGATCGAGACCAACTTGGAGGTCGTCTCTAGGAAGAGGGATTTGGTGAAAGGCCAATCCAACAACTCTGCACCGCCGGAGAAGCGGGCTCGGCCTGCCTCGTATCAGTAAACCTGGCCAGCACCACCCTAGTATGCATGGCCAGGACCACCACAGAGGCCATCTTATGCTCCTCCAGCTCCACTGCCATACATGCCTCAGGCACCACGACCTCATGCTCTCCAGGCCCTATGGAATGTTGCACCTCAGGCAGCGAGGTATGCTCCACCTACGGCCTCTTTGGCATACACATACGAGGTCTGTACCTCTTGCGGCCAAAGACATCAGACAAGAGATTGTCGGAAGGCATCAGATGTATGCTTCCACTATGGTCGTTAGGGCCACCTGATCAGGGATTGCCCTAGTCGGCATTTGCCAGGCCAGTCTTAGGGGATTAGGCCCCCAGTTCGTCCAGTAGGATCATATCAGGTGTCCTCCCAACCTACACGGTCTAAACCTCCACCATGCTAGGTGAACCAAGTATGAGTATTCGCCTTGACAGAGGGAGATGCACTTGCATCGGATGATGTAGTGCAAGGTACGCGTTTAGAGTTATTCATTTATCCATGATGGTCTTATTATGCCTTATTCTTTGTGTACATATATGACATGTTATATATCTATATATCTATACATATGATGTTGATGCATGGATTGACTTAGCTAGTTATAATTTCAGGAACTTTATTAGTCAATGAATGTTTGGCTCGGGTGTTGATTGACACCGGGTCTACTCATTCATTTGTCTTGTCGAGTTTTTCCTAAGGCTTTTCTACAGAACCTAGTCAACTGGAACTGGAGTTATTCATTTCGACTCCTCTCGGCAAGACAGTGGTAGCAGATAGCATTTTTAGAGGTAGTACAGTTCAAGTTGGAAGCCGTGAATTGGCAACTGACCTCATCGTCCTTAGATTCCAGGACTTCGACGTCATCTTGGGGATGGATTGGTTAGCAGCTCACCATGGTCAGGTGGCATGCTTTGAGAAGATGGTACTCTTTAAGCCACTGGAAGGGAAGCCATTTCATTTTTGGGGGTTGAGAAGTAGATATATCGCCCGCTTTGTGGCGTTGAGTCTAGCGAACCCCGAGGCTAAGGAATCTTCGACTATTTCGGTCGTGAGTGAATTCCTAGTTGTATTACCAGAGGAGTTGCTAGGGTTGCCCCCAGATAGGGAGATTGATTTTATGATCGAGCTTGCACCAGTCACAGCTCCCATCTCCTGGGCTTCGTACAGGATGGCCTCGATTGAACTCAAGGACTTGAAGACTCAATTGGAGGAGATGCAAGACCTTGGTTTCATTTGACCAAGTGTCTCACTGTGGGGTGCCCCCGTGCTATTTTTCAAGAAGAAGGATGGCTCGATGCAGATGTGCATTAATTATAGGTTGTTGAACAAGGTAACAATAAAGAATAGGTATCCATTGCATAGGATTGATGACTTGTTCGATCAGTTAAAGGGAGCAAAATTTTTCTCTAAGATTGATCTTCGGTCTGGTTACCACCAGTTGAAGATCAAGGCAGAAGATATTCCCAAAACTACTTTCAGGACTCGATATGGGCAGTACGAGTTCTTAGTGACGCCTTTCGGTCTCACGAACGCGTCAGTAGCCTTTATGGATCAGATGAACTGGGTGTTCCGACCATAACTGGATCGATGCGTGATAGTGTTTGTCGATGACATCCTGGTTTATTCCCAGACACGGGAAGATCACACACGAGACCTTCACCTTGCTTTGGAAATGCTGAGAGAACACAAGCTGTATGCCAAACTAAGCAAGTGTGAGTTTTGGTTGGAGGAAGTGGCATTCCTAGGCCATGTTGTTTCTGTGGAAGGCATCTCGGTAGATCTGAAGAAGATAGAGGCAGTCAAGAGTTGGGCAAGACCCAAGAATGTCACTGAGATACGCAGCTTCCTGGGTTTGGTAGGTTACTACAGGAGATTCGTAGAAGGGTTGTCTAGTATTGCAGCGCCGCTCACTTATCTGACCAGGAAGAATACCAAGTTTATATGGAGTGATAAGTGCGACATTAGCTTCACGGAGCTGAAGAAGAGACTTACCACACCCCTATCCTTACTGTGCTATCAGGGCGTGGTGGTTATGAGGTGTACAGTGATGCCTCGCACGTCGGGCTTGGGTGTGTTCTCATGCAGCACAAGAAGGTCATTGCCTATGCGTCAAGGCAATTAAAGGAGCATGAAAAGAATTACCCCACACATTACCTAGAGCTTGCCGTAGTGGTGTTTGCGCTCAAGATTTGGTGATATTACCTTTACGGTGAAGAGTTCTATGTGTTCACGGACCACAAGAGCCTCAAGTACCTCTTTTCTAAAAAGGAACTAAATTTATGGCAATGGCGTTGGATGAAATTTTTGAAAGACTATAAATGTACCATCCATACCACCTGTGCAAAGCAAATGTAGTGGCTGACGCTTTGAGTAGAAGACCTCTGAGGTTGTTGGCTCACATGTTGGTACGGGAATGGAAGCTATTGGAAGATTTGGCCAATCTGGACATGAGTGTCAATGCTTCCGGCTGTAGTCCAGTGATGGCAAATATCACGGTTCGGCGGTACATCATAGATTGGATCCGGGAGTTGTAGGCCTCGGATGCTGACTTGTTGGCTTTCTAAGACAGGGAAGTTGCCAAGGGTAGTGAAGAATTTTCTTTGACTAGCCGAGGTGCTATCACATTCAGGGGAAGACTGTGTGTTCCTGCCGATGCAGAGTTGAGGCGGGAGATTATGGATGAAGCCTACCGTTCGAAGTATACAGTGCATCTTGGGGGTACGAAGATGTACCGAAACCTCAAAGGGCACTTTTGGTGGTGAAATATGAAGAGTGATGTTGCAAAATATGTGACAGGGTCTTTGGTTTGCCAGTAGGTGAAAGCAGAGCACATGCGACCGGTGGGTCTATTACAGTCTCTCCCTATTCCCGAGTGGAAATGGGAGCACATCTCGATGGACTTCATTATTGGCTTGCCATATACGGCAAGGAACTCAGATGCAATATGGGTTGTGGTGGACCGTTTGAAAAAGTCTGTGCATTTCTTGCCCTATCAGACTACATTTAACTCGAACCAGTTAGCGGCATTGTATATCAAGGTAGTGGTTTGGTTGCACGGGGTACCAGTCAGCATTTCATCAGATCAGGATCCAAGATTTACATCCAGGTTTTGGAAGAGCTTTCAGAGCGCCATGGGTTCCCGACTAGACTTTAGCATCGCCTTTCATCCACAGAAAGATGGACAAACTAAGAGAGTAAACCAAATCATCGAGGACATGCTTCAGGCATGTATGTTAAATTTCAAGGGCAGCTGGGAAGAGTAATTGCCTTTGGTGGAGTTCGCTTACAATAATAGCTACCTGGCGAGCATCCAGATGGTACCATTTGAGGCCTTGTATGGGCAAAGTTGTAGGTCTCCTCTCTACTGGGATGAAGTAGGAGAGATAAAGGTGTTGGGGCCTGAGTTGATCGAGCAAATTGTGAACAAAGTTAAGATCATCCGGGATCGGTTGAAAGCAGCTCAAGATCGTCAAAAGAGCTGTGTTGACACTCACCGCAGGGACTTAAAATTCCAGGTTGGGGATCAACTCTTCATGAAGGTATCTCCTAGCAAGGGGATTATGAGATTTGGCAGGCGAGGCAAGCTTAGTCCTTGGTACGTCGGCCCCTTTGAGATTATCACGCGAGTTGGTGAAGTTGTCTACCGGGTAGCTCTCCCTGAACACATGGCTATGGTTCACAACGTAACCTATGTGTTTATGCTTCGAAAGTACATTGACGACCCTTCGCATGTCATAGACTTGGAACCGTTGGAAATCCGAGAGGATCTCACTCTGTTTGAAAAGTCAGTTCAGATATTGGAGCGGAGAGATTAAGTGCTTCGCAACAAGACTATCCCGTTGGTTCTCGTGCAATGACAACATCATGCTCGAGAAGAGGCCAAATGGGAGCGCGAGGCTGATGTCAAAGCGAAGTACCCAGAATTGTTTGAATAAGTTTTAGTTCGAGCATGTAATGTTGTTATGGTTTTATAATGCATGTGTCGTCCAATTTCGAGGACGAAATTTTTATAAGGGGGGAGGATGTAGAACCCCGGAACTTTTCGTACCTAATGAACAGTGTTTTTACAGCCACTGGGCCTTTCATGTAGTCCAATTAATAATTTATAAAAAATTGGATGTCGATAACCCATGGGCAACGTGAAAAGGGAGTTTAAGACCCTAAAAGTGTTGAAGAAGAGGTTGGAAATGCCCCAAGGGGTTTGCAAGTGAAAAAAGATGAAAAACTGGGATCGGCGATCGATCACCACATGGCGACGATTGATCGTCATGAGCCCAAAAGTCTGGGTAACTCACTGGATTATGGACGATCGATCACCACAAACTAATGATCGATCGCCTAGAGACAGAAATCTGGGCAAGCTTATTGAAGTGTGGACGATTGATCGTCCCAAGATCGACGATCGATCGTCATCCCAGAACTCTGTTTTTTTAAAGACCCGAAATCAAGGGTTTCAACCCTTTTGCCTATAAATAGGGCTTCCATTTGGGGGTTTTTAGTTACCCTAAACCTAAAGAAAGCTCTTAGGAGATTGAGAAAGGAAGAAGAGGGGATTGCAAGTGAGGGTTCTCATTCTTGAGGAGATCATCCTCAAATCCTTGGATTCTTCAAATCCAAGGCAAGGCACGCGAGGAGCACCTCTTCCAAGCTCGGTAGCTGCTCCACAAATGTTTTTGGAGGGTTTTCATCATCCATTGAAGGTCGGTACCCTATGCTACCCTTCTAGTTCATCTTCTTCTCCTTTTTTTTCATTTTGGTGGTTTTTCCCCAATTTGTAAGCATGAGAATGTGATGGAATGAATGGATGGAGATGGATGTTGGGTGATGGATGCCGTGTGTATGTGATGTGATGAATAAAATGGGAAGGACATTTCACCAATAATGAACACACATGGATGATGGATGGATTGAATGCCTCATTAATCAAGAAAAGCATGAAATTTTCTAGGGTTTCATGTTAGTGTGTTACCTTGCTTCTAGAACGGCATGTGATAAAGTGAGTGCTTATTTTAATGAAGTGTATTCTATGAAATTCAATATGCCATGTTTAATTCCAAGCTATAGCATGTACTTGACCTTACAAGCACGGCACGCAAACACGAGTTAAGCATGGTTTATCGGGTTTTTCAAGAACAAGTGTTTTATTCTCGATTCACGAACACCATGACATGGCCAAACGTAAGGGTTGGTAAATAGAGGTAGGACATATCTTAAGATATGTTTTGCCTCGCTTTGACAAGAACAAGAACATTTCAAGAAAGATGTTAGTGCGCCTCCAAGCATGCATGTTTACTTTATGGCATTTTCGCAAAAGAGGGAGTTTACACTTCCCCCCTTCAAGTTGCTTTATTGCATTTTCGTAAAAGAGGGGGGTTTTACACTTCCCTCCCTTCAAGTTGCTTTATTCCATATTTCGCAAAAGAGGGGGGTTTACACCACCCTCCCTTCAAGTTATTCAAGGGCACTAACATCCCAAGCGTATGAGCATGTTTAAATTCAAAGCAAGAAAGCAAGCATGAGCATTTTAATTTCATGGCATGACATGCATGACGCGACATGACAAGACAAACAAAAAAAAACATGACATGACAAGTTTTCAAGCACGAAAAGAGTATTTCAAGTCAAGTCAAGAACATGATGATTTCAAGAGTTTTCTCGGCTTTGATGTGATGCAAGCATGAAATATAAACTGTTTATCTTCCTATTATGATATGAACTGCTTCTGCTTCATTTTCATTATTATGTTGCTGTAACTGTTGGTTAGTATATGGTACCCGCTGAGTGTTTCAATACTCAGCCGTACATTTGATGTCGGCAAGTGTTAGTGGAGCGGCTGCTCCTTTTGACATATGTGCTCGCGGTCGATGGGAGGAAGAGGAGTACTTCGAGGAGGTCCCTACTAAGGAGTCTCATGTAGAGGGCCATTATTAGGTGGTAGATTCTAAGTGAGGGTGGGTGAGCACAAGAGATTTTACCCCCATGTATTTTGGCGGGCATGTCTGCACCTTCTTTTGTTGATTTCACTTTTGTGCAGAGTTTGGATTATAGTTATTCATAGAGGGTTTTGTTAGACTTCCGCTATGCCATGTTAGTTTATGCTTCCATGATTTTGTGTTCTATTGTATATGCTCCATGTGTTTTGCAGGATGGTTTGTCAAGTGTGTCATGTAGCTTATGATATGTCGTCCAAGATTCACTCTAACTCCTAGGGTGGGTTTTGGGTCGCGACAGTCTAGCGATTTACGTCATTTACAGATATTCTAGATCGAGTTTTGAAGATTGAAAGAGTTCACGAGGAGTTTCAAAAGCCTAGTTTTGACAAAGGAGAGATACCATTCGGGAAGACTTGAGATAAGAAACTAGTAAGGAAGACTTGGGATACGAAACCATCGGGAGAAGGAAACAAGAAAAGAAAATTTGAAGAGAACAAGCAAGGAAATGATACTGAGAAGTTAGTACCAACTTGTGGTCATTGTGGTAAGGTGGGTCTCAAATCTGAAAATTGTCGGGCTATCCCTGGAGCGTGTTATTAGTGTGGCAAGACAGGACATATAAAGAGAAATTGTCCAGAGTTACCAAATCAACTGACGGATGGAAGCAAAGGTCGTGTCTTCGCTATTACTCAGGAGGAAGCCAATGATTGTGACAATGTTATTGAAGGTAAGATGCTTCTCTTTTGAATTCCTGCTATAGCATTGATAGACACTAGCTCTACACATTCTTTTGAGTCTTCACACTTTGCTAAGAAAATTAGAATAAAGCTTGACACACTTGAGCATATGATGACGATCACTACACCGCCTGGAAAAATTTTGTACACCAAGACCATATATGATTAGTGTCCTATTCAAATCAATAATGTACAAATGATTGTTGATCTCATAGTATTAGATATGAAAGATTTTGATCTCATATTGGGGATGGATTGGTTGCTAGAACACTATGCCGTAGTTAACTATAAGGCTAGGACAATAACTTTTAGAATTCCCAGCATCTCTGAATTTGTCATGCGTGGAATTGATAGAGGAAAGTCACCTAAATTAATCTCTGCTATTAAGGCTTGTCAAATGATTAAGAAAGGATGTAAAAGTTATTTAGCCGCAGTAATGGTTGAAAAGGAGGAAGAGATTTTGATCTATAACACCTAATAGTCAAGGAGTTCCAAGATGTATTTCCTGAGAAATTACCAGGACTTGCCCCAGTTTGGGAGATTGATTTTTCAGTAGATGTTATTCCTGGTACAAGCCCGATATCGAAAACACCTTATCGGATGGCGCCAACAGAACTTCAGGAGTTAAAGATTCAAGTGCAAGATTTTTTGGATAAGGGATTCATTCATCTCAGTGTTTCACCTTGTGGAGCGCCAGTTTTATTTGTCAGGAAGAAAGATGGGAGTATGCGTTTGTGTATTGATTATCGTCTATTGAATCAGACAACCATAAAGAATAAATATCTGTTGCCAAGGATAGATGATCTTTTTGATCAATTACAAGGATCATAGATATTCTCTAAGATTGATTTGAGATCAGGGTACCATCAATTATGAGTAAAGGTTGAGGATATCCAGAAGACGGTTTTTCAGACTCGATATGGACATTATGAGTTCCTAGTGATGCCTTTTGGATTAACTAATGCACTGGCTGTATTCATGGAGTTGATGAATCGTATCTTTAGACCCTATTTAGATCAATTTATAGTTGTATTTATTGATGATATATTGATCTATTCTCCTAATAGGGAAAAACATGAATAACATCTTAAGATTACACTCCAGACCTTAAGGGAAAATCAATTATTCGTAAAATTTTCTAAGTGTGAATTTTGTTTAGACAAGGTATCTTTCTTAGGTCATATAGTCTCCAGTGATGGAATTTCAATAGATCCATCCAAGATTAAGGCAGTAATGGAGTGGGAAAGGCCAACTAATGTCACGGAGATTCGAAGTTTTCTAAACCTAGCTGGTTATTATAGAAGATTTGTTGATGGATTTTCACAGTTAGCTGCCCCGTTAACCGAATTGACAAAGAAAAATGTCAAATTCGAGTGGTCACCAGCAAGGGAAAAGAGTTTCCAAGAATTGAAGAATCGATTGACTACAACCCCAATTTTGGCAGTTCCCTTGGGAACAGGAGGTTATGAAGTCTATTGTGATGCGTCTCAGAATGGATTGGGTTGTGTATTGATGCAAAATGGAAGAGTGATTGCTTATGCATCTAGACAATTGAAGATTAGCGAGCAGAACTACCCCACTCTTGATCTTGAGTTGTTACGGTCGTTTTTGCATTAAAGATTTGGTGACACTATTTATATGGAGAAAATTTTGTAATATTCATTGACCATAAGAGTTTAAAGTACTTGTTTCCCAAAAGAACTCAATCTGCGACAACGAAGATGGATGGAATTCTTAAAAGACTACGACTGTACAATCCAGTATCATCCAGGTAAAGGAAATGTTGTTGCGGTTGCACTGAGTCGGAAAACAGTGAGAGCATTAGCAAGCATGAGAATGAGAATGTGGAAAATGATTGAAGAATTTCAAGATTGGGATTTGAATGTTGAGGAAAGAAGATCAAAGTCAGTATTGGCTAGTATTCAAGTTCAACCTGTCTTGATATAGAAAATTAAAGAATCACAAACTCAAGATACGGAAATAAAGTCACTTAAGGATAAGGTCCAGAAATGTCAAGCTAAAGATTTCGGAATTTCATCTTATGGGACCCTACTATTTTGAAATTGAGTTTGTGTATCGAGAGAGCCAAAGTTGAAAAATGAATTATTGAGCGAAGCTCATAAGTCTTGGTATGCCATACACCTAGGGAGTACAAAAATGTACCATAATTTGAAAGCAAATTATTGGTGGAATGGTATGAAAAAGGATATTGTTGATTATGTAGCAAGATGTCTGGTGTGCTAGCAAATTAAAGCAGAACATCGAGGCCAACGGGATTATTGAAATCATTGCCTATTCCGGAGTGGAAATGGGATAATATTGCTATGGATTTTGTAGTTGGTTTACCCAGAACTAGAAGAGGCCATGATGCTATTTGGGTGATTGTGGACCGACTAACTAAGTCAGCATACTTTTTGGCAATTAAAAATACCATTACTTTAGATAATCTCTCTAAACTTTATATTCAAGAGATTGTTAAGTTACATGGAGTGCCTATCTCTATTGTATCGGATCGTGACTCAAGGTTTACGTCAAGATTTTGGCGAAGTTTTCAAGAAGCTTTGGGCACACAGTTGGATATGAGTACGGCTTGTCATCCTCAAGCAGACGGACAATCAGAGCGTACTATCCAAACTCAAGAAGATATGTTGAGAATTTGCAGTCTGGATTTACGAGGAAACTGGGATGATCATCTACTGCTCATCAAATTTGCTTACAATAATAGTTACCAAGCAAGTATCCAGATGCCGCCCTATGAAGCTTTGTATGAGAGAAGTTGTAGATCACCAATATGCTGGAATGAGGTTGGCGAAAGAAAATTATTGGGTCCGGAGATTGTTCAAGAGACAAATGATTCGTCAAAGGATCCAATGTAGAGCCCCGAATCTTTATTGTACTGAGTGATGAATAGTGTGTGAATAGTGCTCAAGTGTGGACTTGTACACTAATGGGCTTTGCGTTAATATACGAGTTTAGATTTATAGCGTGCATGTTTCATTGGGTCTATATATCGCTAAGGAATGTGTATTAAGCATAAAAGGGTGTTAGAAGTGGATTGGAAAAGTTTCAAGTAGTGTAAACAAGGTTTTTTAGCAAAACAGGGGATCATCGATCGCTCGGTGATACCTTCGATCGACCGGCAAGCCACCGATCGATCGGTTATACGCAGTTTTCTTCATTAAGGGTGTTTGTTACCCTTTGCCTATAAAAGGGCTAAGTTCGTGCCTTAGGGTTTCAGAAACCCTCTGTGCCCTATCTTAGGAGATTTTGAGAGAGAGAAGAAGGAGAGGAACTACTCGTGATCAAGCTTGAAGGAAGATCAAGCTCTCTTTGGTGTTTCTCAACCAAGAACTCAAGGTTCTTGCTTGTTCAAGCTTTTGGGAATCAAACTCATTGATTTCACCAAGGTAGATACACTCTACTACCAATCTTGCAATCCTACTAAGTTACTAAATGATGTTCTTCTAAATCTATACTACTTATGTATATATATCTTGGATGTTTATGGTGTGAAAGTATGTAGCTTATCTACTTGGGTGAAAGATACTATTATGATGCACTCTAAGTGTTTGATGAAATACCTCTAAGGGATTTTTATGCTTAAATATGATGATTTCTCTCATTTGCTCATATGCTCGCATGAATCGATGTTTTCCATGGATTTCTCAAAGTACAAAAAGGTGTTTTTCACTAAAATGACTAATAAGGAACGATTCTAAGTAACTCTATGATTTGTCTAAGATCGTCTCACAAGCTCTACGGATCATACCATGCTCACAAGGAACTCTATGATAAACTCTAAGATCGTCTCATAAGCTCTACGGATCAAAAATGTAACGCTCCAAGATCTCTAAGGGTATGCTCTATGTGCTCTATGGTATATCCATGTCTCTACGGATCATAATGACTCTAAGTAACTCCATGAACTCACAAGAACTTACAAGGCTATGATTATTGCATGACTCACACGAATATGGTTTTGGTTTCGGATTTCGGATTTCATCACATATGCTATACATGATTTCTACGCTTTAATATGCTTTAAGGATTTCAATCTCCATGCTTCGTATGCTCTATGCTGTATTGCTTTATTGTTATTAGTTTGTATATGCTGAGTATTCCACGCTCAGCTGATATTTGTTATCATCGGCAGGTGCTCCGTTTGATCTATGTGGCACGGACCATGAGTAGAGGAAGAGTACTTCGACCCAGAGTCATCCATGGATCACTATCAGGATGATGGTGCAGTAGATAGGTGTCGAGACTTCGACTTTTATTGATCGGTAGACTTAGAACTTTAAGGTGTTCTTTTTTTATGTGAGTGTGGGGTTTGTCCACTCCACTTTTGGGTTTCTCACATGTATATGCTTTTGTTGGTTCATACTTGAACTGAGTTATAGGAGTATCGCTTTGCTTCCGCTATGTTTAGTATTTTATTTCCGTTGCGTATTGTATTTCGTTTCCGCTATGTATAGTTGTGTTTCTGACAGGCCTCCACGTGTGCCTTATGTATTATACTGGAGGTATGATACGGCAGTCACAAGTCAAGGTATCCCTAACTCCTAGGGGGTATTTTGGGTCGCGACAGACTTGGTATCAGAGCCTAGGCATTAGGTCACATAGGCTAGTGTCCTTCAAGTTGGAACTAGAGTTATTTTACTCTAGGAAATTTTCTCTAGTAAGCGGAAGTAAGTTCTATGAGTTGAACTTAGAACTCAGATGGACTTGTTGTCTTAGGCTTGTTACCACGACATAACCGGTCTCAAGTGAATCATTAGGTCGGTTTAGGATTGTAGTTTATCTTATTCTATCCCATTTGAGGTTGTCATTAGTCGTATTACCAAGGGTAGATACCCAACACAAGGATCTTAGTTACGCTAGGACATTCTAAGTTATACTTATCTGATTATGTGTATGCCTCAATGTATACGATATGCGTAATAGCAATTTATGAACATTGAACTGCTATTTGATGTGTGAGGTTGGTATCCAAGTTAGACTCATGTTTTTCCAATTGATCTCAGGATTTGATATCATGAGACGCAACACTCAGGGTCGAGGTTACCATACTCGGAGGGTTGAGAGTGAAGTTCCGAGAGAAGAGGAACCATTGTATTTCACGAATGCTATGGACTCCATAGCCGAGACTTTGGCGTTGTTGGCAGCGAGACCTAGTCCTACCCCACCGGCTACTCCTATGCCTACACCGGTGCATCACACCGTGGGGCTTGAAGCTTTCCGGAGACTACGGTCTTCAACATTTTACTGTACTCTGGACCCAATGGTGGTGGAGTCTTGGATTATGCAGTTGGAGAAGACCTTCCAGGCTCTCCGATGTACTGAGGAGCAAAGGGTTGAATGGGCTTCCTTCGTGATGGAAGGTGAAGCCGAACACTGGTGGAGAGCTGCCCAAAGGCAGAGAGATGTTGCAAAGGCAGGAGTGCCCTGGACTTGGGCAGAGTTCTTAGAGACCTTCAGGGAGCAGTACTTTCCCAGGTTTATTCGGGAACAAAAAGTAAGAGAGTTTATGCTTTTGGAGCAAGGGTCGATGAGCGTAGCCGAGTATGAGGCGAAGTTCACCGAATTGTCGAGGTTTACTCCGTACTTGGTTGCTACTGAGGACCTACGGGTCAGGAAGTTTGAAATGGGCTTGAAGGCCTTTATTCGAGATCGAGTATCCATTCTTCAGGTGGAGTCTTGGAGAGAGATAGTAGGGAAGGCGAAGATCGCCGAGAAGAATGCGGAAGACTTTATAAGAAGAAGAGACAGTGGCTTTGGAAAAAACATGTCTCGGGGTCAGTCTGGTGGTTCATCGTCCGAGAAGAGGTCTAGGACTGCACCGTACCAGTTCTCCCAGCCGATGCCAGCTCAGAGACCTTCTTTTGTGCCTCAGGCACCGTGCCCTATGGCATCACAGGCTATGAGGGCTATGCCTCCGGTTTCCTCTGCATCGCAAAATTTTGAGGAATGCGCCGTTTGTAGTCGTCGACACAAGACCGGGGATTGCTGCAGGATGTCAGGTGGATGCTTCCACTGTGGCGAGATGGGCCACATGATTCGAGATTGCCCGCGTAAGCAGTCACAGACTGGACCACAGGGAGTTTGGCCTATAGGCAGTCAGACTTCACTTCAGGGGTCTTCATCGCAGGCCTCTAGATCCGTGCCGCCCACCCAGCAGCCTCGTCAGGCTAACCAAGGCAGGGTCTTTGCCATAACTGATAGAGACACACAGGCATCTGATGATGTTGTGCAAGGTACGCGCAAGTTGATCTTGTCAAAGTTATAGTGTTGCTATGATATATGTTGTACTGTATATGTATCCTATGTGATGTTTTGCTATGCTTGGTTCTATGTGAATAGTTTATGTTATAACTTGGGTAGTTAAATTCTCAGGTTCGTTACTAGTGAATGAGTGCTTAGCAAGAGTGTTGATCGACACAGGATCTACTCATTTATTCATCTCACCTAGCTTTGCCAAAGGCTTTACATCCGAGCCGAGTAAGCTATCTCAGGAGTTATCCATTTTGACTCCATTGGGCAAGTCTATTGAGACAGATAAAGTGTATCCGGGGAGTGTTGTGCAAGTTGTGCAGCACGAGTTGCCAGTAGACTTGATTGTTTTGGGATTTCAGGATTGGGATTTTGACGTCATCCTAGGTATGGATTGGCTCTCAACTCACCATGGACATGTGGCGTGTTTCGAGAAGGTGGTGAATTTTAAACCCACTGGGTTGAAGCCATTTCATTTCAGAGGACTTCAGAGGAGAGACATTGCTCGCTTTGCAGCTTTCAGTCTCGAGAAGGTAGAAGCGCGAAGCTCCACAGCCATTTCGGCTGTGAGTGAGTATATGGATGTTTTTCCGAAAACTTTACCGGGATTGCCTCTAGATCGGGCAATTGAGTTTGCGATTGAGTTGGCTCCAGGCACGACGCTGATTTCTAGGGCTCCGTACAGGATGGCCCCTATTGAGCTAAAAGAGTTTAAGGAGCAGTTGGAAGAATTGCAAGGCCTTGGTTTCATTCGGCCAAGTGTCTCACCTGGGGGAGCTCCGGTGCTCTTCGTGAAGAAGAAAGATGGGTCTATGCGTATGTGCATTGACTATAGGCAATTGAACAAGGTGACTATCAAGAATGGTTATCCATTGCCACGGATAGACGACTTGTTTGACCAGTTAAAGGGTGCTAAGTTCTTCTTGAAGATTGACCTTCGATCTGGTTATCATCAGTTAAAGATCAAAAAGGAACACATTCCGAAGACGACATTCAGGACTCGATACGGTCATTACGAGTTTCTAGTCATGTCTTTTGGACTGACTAATGCGCCGACAGCATTCATGGATCTAATGAACCGGGTGTTCAGATCGTCTCTCGATCAGTGTGTGATCATCTTTGTAGATGATATCCTTGTGTATTCACAATCACAGGATGATCACACGAGAGATCTCCGTTTTGTATTGCAGATTCTTCGAGAGCATCGCTTGTATGCTAAGTTGAGTAAGTGCGAGTTTTGGCTAAACAAGGTATCCTTTCTTGGGCATGTAGTGTCTGCTGAAGGAATCTCAGTTGATCCTGCGAAGATTGAGGTAGTGATGAATTGGGAAAGGTCGAAGAGTGTCATCGAGATTTGTAGTTTTCTTGGCCTGGCAGGATACTACAGGAGGTTTGTGGAGGGATTTTCAAGCTTAGGAGCTCCGCTTACCTATCTCACGCGGAAGAACACTAAGTTCACTTGGTGTGACAAGTGCGAAGTGAGTTTCTAGGAGTTGAAGAAGAGGCTTACCATAGCCCCTGTTCTCACGGTTCCATCTGGAAGTGGTGGCTATGAAGTCTATAGTGATGCTTCACTAGTTGGACTTGGATGTGTGCTTATGCAGCATAAGCAGGTGGTCGCCTATGCTTCCCATCAGTTAAAGGAGCATGAGCAAAACTACCTTACTCACGACTTGGAGCTTGCAGCAGTCGTTTTTGTGCTGAAAATTTGGCGTCACTACCTCTATAGGGAAGAATTCATGGTGTTCACGGACCACAAGAGCTTGAAGTATCTCTTCCTCCAGAAGGAGTTGAATATGAGGCAGCGTCGATGGATGGAGTTCATGAAGGATTATGATTGTTCCATTCAGTACCATCCGGGTAAGGCTAATGTAGTAGCCGATGCTCTTAGTAGGAAACCCTATGGGGTTATGGCTCACTTGAGAGTGCAAGAGTGGAAGTTGTTGAATGATATGTGTAACTTAGACACTACTCTCAGGCATGTCACCTACGGGCCGGTGATGTCCAACATTGTGGTTAGGCCGTATATTTTGAACCGGATCTAGGAGTTGCAAAGTTCGGATATTGAGTTGCTTACTTACCGAGACAAGTCGGTCAGTAATGGCAATCAGGAGTTCACTTTGAATGGTGATGGTGCTATCACATTCAAAGGCAGGTTGTGCGTTCCAGCCGACACAGTGTTGAGGGGTGAGATTTTGGATGAGGCTCACTGATCCAAGTACACAGTACATCCAGGAGGTACCAAGATGTACCAGAATTTGAAGAAGCACTACTGGTGGCGAAACATCAAGAGAGAAGTCACCTAGTATGTTGCTAGATGTTTGGTGTGCCAGCAGGTGAAAGCCGAGCATCAGAGGCCGATAGGTCTTTTACAGTCCTTTCCTATTCCGGAATGGAAATGGGAGAATATCTCGATGGACTTCATTGTGGGTTTGTCGCGAACGACGAAAGGCTCCGATACTATTTGGGTGATTGTATACAGATTGACTAAGTCTGCACACTTTATTCCGTACCGGACTACTTTTAATGCGAATCAGTTAGTAGCCCTGTATGTCAAGGAGGTGGTTCGTCTGCATAGTGTGCCAGTTTCTATCGTATCTAATCGAGATCATAGGTTTACTTCCAGGTTCTGGAAAACTTTTCAGGATGCTATGGGTTCTCGTTTGGAATTCAGTACTGCCTTTCATCCTCAAACCGATGGGCAGACTGAACGGGTAAATCAGGTGATGGAAGATATGATCCGAGCTTGTATACTAGACTTTCAGGGTAGTTGGGAGGAACAATTGCCATTGGTTGAGTTCGCCTACAACCATAGTTATCAGGCAAGCATCTAGATGGCATCTTTCGAAGCTCTGTATTGTCGCAGTTGCAGATCACCGCTATACTGGGATGAAGTTGGTGAGAGAAAGGTACTTAGTCCCGAGTTGATTCAGCAGACCACAGAAAGGGTCAAGGTTATCCGGGAGCGATTGAAAACTGCTCAGGATAGGCAAAAGAGCTATGCGGATACTCGCCACAGAGATTTGGAATTCCGAGTTGGAGATCGGGTTTTTGTGAAGATTTCGCCGAGTCGGGGAATCATGCGATTCGGGAAGAAGGGAAAGCTCAGTCCTAGGTACGTGGGACCATTTGAGATCAACACGAGGGTTGGTGAGGTTGTTTACAGGGAAGCACTACCGCCTCACATGGCAGCGGTCCATAATCTATTTCATGTCTCTATGCTTAGGAAATACATTTCGGATCCATCTCACATCATTGCTCTTGATCCTGTGGAGATTAGAGAGGATCTCAGGTTGGTTGAGCAACCAGTTCAGATTTTGGATCGTCGCGATCAAGTCTTGCCCAATAAGACTATCCCTTTGGCCCTTGTGAAGTGGCAACATCATTCCAAGGAAGAAGCTACATGGGAACGAGAAGCCGAGGTGAAAGAAAAGTACCCTCACTTGTTTGAGTGATTTTCTTGTTGTTTTGTATGTATTTTGTTCTTGTATGTTTTGGGTGTCGTTCTAATTTCGAGGATGAAATTCTTGTAAGGGGGGAGGGATGTAGAGTCCCGAATCTTTATTGTACTAAGTGATGAATAGTGTGTGAATAGTGCTCAAGTGTGGACTTGTACACTAATGGGCTTTGCGTTAATATACGAGTTTAGATTTATAGCGTGCATGTTTCAATGGGTCTATATATCGCTAAGGAGTGTGTATTAAGCATAAAAGGGTGTTAGAAGTGGATTGGATAAGTTTCAAGTAGTGTAAATGAGGTTTTTTTTAGCAAAATAGGGGATCATCGATCGCTCGGTGATACCATCGATCGCTCGGTGAGACCTCCGATCGACCGGTAAGCCACTGATCGCTCGGTCTGTACCACCGATTGATTGGTCATACGCAGTTTTCTTCATTAAGGGTGTTTACGACCCTTTGCCTATAAAAGGGCTGAGTTTTGCCTTAGGGTTTCAGAAACCCTCTGTGCCCTATCTTAGGAGATTTTGAGAGAGAGAAGAAGGAGAGGAACTACTCGTGATCAAGCTTGAAGGAAGATCAAGCTCTCTTTGGTGTTTCTCAACCAAGAACTCAAGGTTCTTGCTTGTTCAAGCTTTTAGGAATCAAACTCATTGATTTCACCAAGGTAGATACACTCTACTACCAATCTTGCAATCCTACTAAGTTACTAAATGATGTTCTTCTAAATCGATACTACTTATGTATATATATCTTGGATGTTTATGGTGTGAAAGTATGTAGTTTATATACTTGGGTGAAAGATACTATTATGATGCACTCTAAGTGTTTGATGAAATATCTCTAAGGGATTTTTATGCTTAAATATGATGATTTCTCTCATTTGCTCATATGCTCGCATGTCTCGCATGAATCGATGTTTTCCATGGATTTCTCAAAGTACAAAAAGGTGTTTCACTAAAATGACTAATAAGGAACGATTCTAAGTAACTCTATGATTTGTCTAAGATCGTCTCACAAGCTCTACGGATCATACCATGCTCACAAGGAACTCTATGATAAACTCTAAGATCGTCTCACAAGCTCTACGGATCAAAAATGTAACGCTCCAAGATCTCTAAGGATATGCTCTATGTGCTCTATGGTATCTCCATGTCTCTACGGATCAAAATGACTCTAAGTAACTCCATGAACTTACAAGAACTCACAAGGCTATGATTATCGCATGACTCACACGGATATGGTTTTGGTTTCAGATTTCATCACATATGCTATACATGATTTCTACGCTTTAATATGCTTTAAGGATTTCAATCTCCATGCTTCGTATGCTCTATGCTATATTGCTTTATTGTTATTAGTTAGTATACGCTGAGTATTCCATGCTCAGCTGATATTTGTTATCATCGGCAGGTGCTTGGGCTCCGTTTAATCTATGTGGCACGGAACCATGGGTAGAGGAAGAGTACTTCGACCCAGAGCCATCCATGGATCACTATCAGGATGATGGTGCAGTAGATAGGTGTCTAGACTTCGACTTTTGTTGATCGGTAGACTTAGAACTTTAAGGTGTTCTTTTGTTATGTGAGTGTGGGGTTTTTCCACTCCACTTTTGGGTTTCTCACATGTATATGCTTTTGTTGGTTCATACTTGAACTGAGTTATAGGAGTATCGCTTTGCTTCCGCTATGTTTAGTATTTTATTTCCGCTGCGTATTGTATTTCGTTTCTGCTATGTATGTTTGTGTTTCTGACAGGCCTCCACGTGTGCCTTATGTATTATACTGGAGGTATGATACGGTGGTCACGAGTCAAGGTATCCTTAACTCCTAGGGGGGTATTTTGGGTCGCGACATCCAAGCTTCTCAAGATAGACAGAAAATTTATGCTGATGGAAAATGAAGGGATTTAGAATTTCAAGTGGGAGACCATTTATTTCTAAAAGTTTCTCTATTAAAGTGAATTATGAGATTTGGGAAGAAAGGTAAACTCAGTTCTCGTTTTATTGGTCCATTTGAGATTTTAGCAAGAATTGGAGAAGTAGCGTACCATCTCGCATTGCCACCTGAATTATCAAGAATTCACAATGTGTTTCACATATTAATGCTAAGAAGGTATGTACCAGAGACTACTCATGTGATCCAATATGAACCTGTAGAAATTCATGAAGACTTATCTTATAAAGAAAGGCCAATCAAGATTCTTGACTATAAGGAACAAGTTTTGCGAAATAAGACAATTCCATTTGTAAAAGTGTTGTGGCTAAATCACGGTCAAGAAGAGGCGACTTGGGAGCGCAAGACCGAGATCAAGGAGAAGTATCCCCAATTGTTCGAATGATCAGGTATGATTTTAAATTTTGAGGACAAAATTCCTATAAGAAGGGGAGAATGTTACGACCCGAATATTTTTAAAATAAAAATATTATATATATTCAATATACAATTGAATATTTGGTAATTCCTATTACCACTTAAGCATGTAATTTATTAAAGTAAATATTGCTTATAGTATAAGAGTATATACTATGTATTAAACTAAATATTAATACATGTATATATTAAAGAGGAGACAATGGTTGAGATCATGACATGTGGCAAGTGTCACATGGCAATATCCTAGGGGAGATGACCAAGAGATTAAGGAGAGAATCTATGATGAATTTAAGGATATGTTGATCATGATCTAAGATAAGGACATGTGGCAAGAGCCACATGTCAACACTACAAGGAGAGACGTCCAAGATTAACCCATGGTTAAAAGATTAACCTTAAGGTGATGAGTTAAGGATCTCATAAATTAGAACTTCACCCTTGGACGTTGGATTTAGATGTACCAAATTAGGTACTTAACCCTTGCTCATGAACACTAAAGTGCATGAATTAAGAGTTATTGCAAGCAAGAGAAAATCTTGGAAAGGGGGACAAAGCCACACACCCAACCATGGTAAGCCATCAATTAAGTGGTTTACTTTAGTTAAGAAAATTCTGAAATAGGACACATACACTACGATAATTAACCATGAATTAAGAAATAACCTTGGTTAGTAGCATGAACCCTTTTATGAGTAAAATATGAATTGATCATGAGTTAAAAATGTGGAAGCACCTCAAGTGGAACGTCCAAGATGGGCTGTATCACATAAGTAAACACTAAGGATGATTAATATAGTGTATGTATAAAACTAGTGAAAAACCAAGAGGAAGATCAAAGGTCTCATCTAAGTGCATGAACCCTACCTCACATCCAAACCCCCTTGGTTATTTGATTTATGTTCACACTAAGTAATAAGGAAATCCATATATAATTCATGAATCTATCTTATGAATGTGAATTAATATGTATCTAGCATTTAAGATGTATCTATTAAATAAAGAGTGAACCTCCTACCCGATAAATAACCCACGCCCAAACCATAGTTTCCCATTCACTTGTGACAAAACCATGAGAGAACAGAGAGAGAGAGAAAGAAAGAAAGAAGAAGAAAGAAAGAAATGAGAAAGAAAGAAAAATGAGATAGTGCCGGTGGACTCGATTTCGGATTCGAAGAAAAAAGAGTATGTGATATTCGGTGATATCATTCTAAATGGTATTTTAGAATGAAGGTTATGATTAAGTAATGTATATTCTACTACATTCTGGAAAATAGTATAATATTACTATATTGAAATGCTGGAAAATAGTACAATAATATTAAGTTAAAATGCTGAAATAGTAGAATAATACTATGTTAAAATGCTGAAAAATAGTAAGATAATGCTATGTTAATGCGTTAAAGATATAGAGTGATGATACTATAATGTTGTGCTATATTTTATGCATATATTACATTATGAAAATATTATAAGGAAATGGATGTAATTAAAGTAAGGAAAATGATTATTCTAAGTTATGAAATTATAGTTATGCGATAACTATAATAAAGATAATTAGAATTGAAATCATAATGTTATGATGTATATGAAATTATTATCTTATAATGTCCTAATGAGAAGACAAAGAAAAGATAAATACGCTTATCTTAAAAAGGCCTCAAGATAGTGGCGAGGTAAAGGAAGGCCGTTCGACAATAATTCATGAGGAGTTAACGATGGCTCCGAGACGAAATGAAATACTTCATGAGGGGTTAAACTCTAAGACAGAATGAGTCTAAAGAGGTCTACCTTTCAGTGATCATCTTGAGAGGCAAGACTAAGATAAGTCTGAAAAATAAAAAGATAAAAGAAAGATAAAGAATGTTTATCTTAAAAAGGTCTCAAGATAGTGGTGAGGTATAGGAAGACCATTCACCAAAAACTCATGAGAGGTTAATGAGAACTCCAAGAGGGGGTGAGTCTAAAGAGGTATACCTTTCGACGATCATCTTGAGAGACAGAGTTAAAATAAACCGGATCCAAGTAAAAGATGTTTAAAAGAAATGTTGAAAGTAATATTAAAATTTTTAATATTATATTCTATATTCTGGTAAAAATGTATTTCACTATGTTATACTTATTCTAACTTGTTATTTAGCTTGACATTATTGAATATTCTTATTGGGCTTCATAGCTCACTGACCTTTTATGTCGCCAGATGAGCAGTGAAAGAACAACTTGAAAGTGATGTTCGAGGATGGATGGAGTCGCTTTTAATTATGCTTCTATATTTTGTTATGTTATTGGATCATTTTGATATAATTAAATTGGTTATGTAAACCTGAATTTTAATATGGACATGATATGATGACAATTGCGTATGGATAAAGAAGGGTTTAAAAATTTTAAATTCCCTTGGGATTTTACGCTTCCGCATTATAAGAGAAAAGGATCTCACGGACGGATTTACTCTTAATTTTCATTAGTGAAATGTTAAGTTTAAGTCGGGTCGTGACTCTCACACTGACCTTTTTGTACACACATGCCTCATCCATATTTTAGTGAAAAGCAAATGATTTGATTGATTCATCAAAACAGATGTTCTAACTCCGAGAAGCATGGTTAAGACCATAAATGGATTTTTTCAATTTGCATACTTTATTATTTTGGCTATGGAGTTCAAAACCTTCGGGCTGGTCCATATAAATATCCTTTTGAATGTTTCCATTCAAGAAAGCGGTTTTGACATCCATTTGTCAAATTTCATAATCATAGTAAGCAGCAATTGATAACAGAATTCGGATGGACTTAAGCATTGCTACTAGTGAAAAGGTTTCCTCATAATTGATACCAGCTCTTTGACTATAACGTTTCGTCACATGCATTGCTTTAAAGGTCTCTCTACCTTTCCATCGGATCAATGTTTCCTCTTGTAGATCCATTTGCACCCAATGGGTCTTATTCCCTCAGGTTTTTCAACCAAGGTCCAGACACCATTCGAGTACATAGAGTCCATTTCAGATTCCTAACCTTATGCCAATTATCAGAATCAATATCACATACTGCCTCTTGATAAGTATAAGGATCATTATCTAAGAAATTTGATTCTATAGAATATACCTCTTGCTGATAAGACAATCTATCTGGAGGTCGACTAATCCTTATACTTCTCCTAGGCTATTGTGTATTTAATGGTTCAGTTAAGATAGTTTTAACCATGGTCATTTTATTCTGATTTTGCTCCTCAAGATCTATTTTAAATCCACTTTCTCTATTGAGGATAAAATCCTCTTCTAGAAAAATGACATTCCTGCTTACAAACACCTTTTGTTCGCTAGGATTATTGAAATAGAATCCAAGAATTTCTTTTGGGCATCCTATAAATAGGCACTTCTCAGTCCTACTTTCCAACTTGTCAAAGTTCTGTTTTCGCACATGAACTGGACAACCCCATATCCTGACATGCTTTAGACTAGGCTTTCGCCCCATCCATAGCTCA
The DNA here is from genome assembly GCA_015143295.1 of Tetracentron sinense. Classification (NCBI taxonomy): domain Eukaryota; kingdom Viridiplantae; phylum Streptophyta; class Magnoliopsida; order Trochodendrales; family Trochodendraceae; genus Tetracentron; species Tetracentron sinense. Next base: position 43,140 of record JABCRI010000061.1, read on the forward strand.
ATTTGTGTTTTGGAAATAGACTTAGAAGGTACCCTATTCAATAGATAGATAGCAGTCTCTAATGTATATATCTCCAAAAAGAAATTGACAAGTCAGTATTATTCATCATTGACCGAATCATATCCAATAACATTCGATTTCTTCTTTTTGAAACACCATTAAGCTGAGGTGTTCCCGGGAGAGTCAGTTGGGATAAAATTCCATTATCTCTAAGATAATCTATGAACTCATTCGAGCGGTACTCTCCTCCTTGATCAGATCTGAGAGTTTTAATACTTTTATCTGATTGCTTTTCTGCTTCATTTCGGATTTTTTTGAACTTTTCAAAAGATTCCGACTTATGTTTCATTAGATATATATAACCATATCTAGAATAATCATCTGTGAATGTTATGAAGTAGATAAAGCCACCTCTAGTTGAATGATCCATGAGTCCACATACATTAATGTGAATTAATTCCAATATACTAGTGGCTCTCTTTGGTTTGCATATAAATGGACTTTTGGTCATTTTACCTTTCAAACAAGGTTCACAAGTTGGATAAGGTTCAACATGTAAATGGTTTAAAGGACCATCCTTTACCAACTGTTGATCCTATCCAAATTGATATGACCTAATCTGAGATGCCATAAGTATTTTGGATTCACAGAATCTCTACCTCTTTTCTGAGGCTTCACACTTGTAGACTTCTTATCCTTAATGTTATTAACAGAATTGCATATAGGATCAAGATAATAAATACAATGTACAATGTGCCAGAAACAATAAAATTATTATTATACTTGATGATTACACTAGTATCAAAATGCACTGAATAACCAATAGAGATTAAACTAGAAACAGAAATCAAATTTCTACGCATGTGTGCACATATAAATAGTCTTTCAAAACTAAGATCCTATCTAAAGCAAATTCTAAAATATAAGTCCCGATGGCGATTGCAGCAACATTTGCTTCCATTCCCATCCTTGTTTTAATTTCCCCATCATTGAGCTTTTAGCTCTCCTAAAACCCTTGTAGCATATTACAAACATGTGAGGTAGATCCGGTATCTACACACCAAGAGTTAGAGGAACCAACAATGAAGTTGGATTCAATGATGAAAGATTCGAACATACCTTCCAAGGTTTGTCCTTGAGGGATGCTAAGTAAACTCGGGATTACCTCTTCCAGTGAACTGGTTTCTTACAATAAAAGCAGACATTCTGATTCTTATCCTTGTCATTCTTCTCGAAAGATGCTTTCTTGTTCTTCCCTTTCTTGCTTTTGAGGAACTTGGAGAAATTGTACTTCTTCTTTTTCTTGCCTTTGCCCTTAGGCTTAGGCCTTGAAGGTCCAACTCCCTCTGCCACATATGCAAAAAGCTTAGTACGCTTTATAAGGTCTTTAGCTCCTTGCAACATTTTTAGGACCTCAAACCCTATAAATAGACCTTATTTATTAAGTTTAGAGTTTCTAAGTGTTTTCAATCTAATTTGATAGGAGAGGAAACCCTAGATTTTCAAGGGGAATTTCTTGGAAAGGAAGGGGAAAGCTTGGAGATTACCCCTCAAGCCATCCTCAAGCGATTGGATCGTATGGAGGCGATCCCAAAGGTCGATATCCTCTCTAATCTAACCCTATTATGATGTTTGCATGTTTAAACAAGATAAAATGATGATTTAGTAGATGATTTACATGTTTAGGCATGGATGTGTTTATATTTTCATTAAGCATGATTTAACATGATTAAGTAAGATTATTGGATGCTTATAAAAAAAATAAAAATAAAAAGAACTTTTAGATCTATTAATCAATTGTCCTGAAGATTTCTCATATTTAGTGATGAATTCAAATTTTTTTTGAATATTCTGTTTCCTACAATTACAAAAGATGAGAGTATCATCAGCAAACAGGAGATGAGAAACAGGATGTCCCTACCTTCCCAGTTTAAATTTAGAAGAAAGGGTCTCAGAAATGTTTTTAAGTCCCCTACTGATAGCTTCTTCTGCAATAATGAAAAGAGCAGGAGATAAAGGGTCCCCCTGACGAAGACCCCGTGAACTCTGAAAAAAACCTTGAAGACAACCATTAATAAGAATAGAGAAAGATTGATTAATAAGACAACATCAGATCAATTTGATAGAGTCTTCTTTAAAACCCATCTTTTAAAGAACAGAAAATTTAAAATTCCATTCTATTCTATCATAACCTTTAGACATATCAATTTTAAAAATAACATTACCTCCCGGAATTTTCCTATCGATGTCTTGCACCATCTCCTGAGCTATACTAACATTATGATCTAGAATATTTCCTCCTTTAACAAAAACACTTTGCTCATCAGACATAATGAAAGGAAGCAATACACTAATATGATCAGCCAAAATTCGAGATATAATCTTGTAAAGAAAATTACATAGGTTGATAGGTCTAAAATCCAAGAAAGTCATAGGAGAGTTACTTTTTGGGATTAAGGCAATGGCTGTTGTCACGCCCCAAAATACCCCCTAGGAGTTTAGGGATACTTTAGGTGGACTATACAAACCTGCCAAACCATCCTGTAATGAACAAGGCAAAATATAATACTAATACAATGATAATCAGAGCGCGGAAGCTAAACATAAAATGCGGAAGCGCAACCAACTCTTTTTTTTTTCTTTCTAAAGTTCCAAAACAGTATTCCAAGTTTAACATATGTACAACACGTCTAAGCCTAAGGTGGACAGGCCCACCTAACAAAATACAAAAGACAAAATACAACTCTGTCTCGCTCAATAGTCACCCCCGTGGGGCCAATGGTCTAAGTCTCTCGCCTCCGCCTGAGGCTGCAGTGGGATAGATGGCTCTCTCTCCTCTATATACTCTTCCTCGACCCAGGGCTCGGGGTTGAGGGTATCCTCGGTACCTGCCGACATGAAAGTACGGCTGAGTATGGAATACTCAGCGTGTACACACTACTAACTAGCAATGTTATGAAACATTAATACAACAATACTTTCTTGTATGATATAATTTAAACCGTGCAAGATGGGAATAGAAAGGAAGTACATCAAATCATAATAAGACAAGCAATATCAATTCAATCCACGTTCATGTCTTGTTTGCTTAACTTGTTTAGTTCACACACACCCCACACATTCATTTAACACCCACTTGTTCACTTGACTTGTTTTTCTCGTTTCTTGACTTGCTTGTTTAACTTGTTCTTGTCTTGCTTGATTAACTAATGCCCGAACTATGTACTGGATGGCACACATTAGCGTATTATCACTTGTTTAACTAATGCCTGAACTATGTACTGGACGGCACACATTAGCATCTTGTTTGTCATGTTTGCCTGCTTGGAGATCACTAATGCCCGAACTATGTACTGGACGACACACATTAGCATCTTAGTTGTCTTATTTTGCTAATGCCCAAACTATGTACTGGATGGCACACATTAGCTAGATCACTAATGCCCGAACTATGTACTGGACGGCACACATTAGCATCTATGTTCTTGTTTTCACTAATGCCCGAACTATGTACTGGACGGCACACATTAGCTTCTTATTTGTCTTATTTTGCTAATGCCCAAACTATGTACTGGATGGCACACATTAGCTAGATCACTAATGCCCGAACTATGTACTGGACGGCACACATTAGCATCTATGTTCTTGTTTTCACTAATGCCCGAACTATGTACTGGACGGCACACATTAGCTTCTTATTTGTCTTATTTTGCTAATGCCCAAACTATGTACTGGATGGCACACATTAGCTAGATCACTAATGCCCGAACTATGTACTGGACAACACACATTAGCATCTATGTTCTTGTTTTCACTAATGCCCGAACTATGTACTGGACGACACACATTAGCTTACCTTTCAAGCGTGCTTGTTACCTTGTGTTTCTCATTATCCATGTTCATTTACTTGTATTTCATTAACTTGTCATATGTATGCATTTTCCTATCGTGCTACTTGTGATGATTTCATTAATATACATGTGTCCTTGAAATGTAAACCTTCATGGTATTGTAAATAATAAACAACAAGGGATTTATGGCGTATTATTTCATTCATTCAATAACTCATGCATATTCTACCATCTAATGACACATCCTAACAAGTCCATTTACTTGACATTCATTCGATTAACATGCTTAATTTAAAATTCCAATTCTAACAAGTCCTTGTAGTCCATTCCATTCACATGCTATTTATATTCATACTACTACCTTGTTTCCTATTCATTTCTTTACTAATTAAACTTGAACAAGCTAGAACTTATAAATAGACCACATTATTAAATTCCTTAGAGTATCCCATACTCTTTTTCATCTACCCTTGCCCTAATTTCTTCGTAAATGTTCATAAATATTAGTCATGCAATTTGGAGAGTGTACTTACACTCTCACATACGAACCCCATTTTTCATGTCATTTCATTCTTTCATTTTTCTTTAAGACATTTCATCAACCACTAAGTGTGTACGTTATGTAAACAATGCCCTTCCCCATTTGTTCATCACACCACACACCATCCATTGGCATCCATCGCCCAACCAACCTCCATACATAATGTTCTATCTCATATCATGACAAGTTTTGAGGAAAAGAATCAAAGAAACTTTAATAGAATTCTAACAAAGAGTTAGTAGTTTGTTCTACCTTGAAAGATTGGGGAAAAATGCCTTAGGAGGCCGTGGGAGCAAGATCCAAGCTTGTGGAAGCTTTCCCAAACTCCAAGTTTGAAGATCCACGCATCTACAGCTTGCACGAACTTGGTGGAAGCGATCTATGAGGTTTGTGACTTGGATTTGGGTGAATCCAAACCTTTGGAAAGGATTTTGGGCTCACAATCGCTCAAACTCTCTTTGAATGGAAAATCCCCTTTTGGAAACTCTAGGTTTCACTTCCTCTCTCTAAAAATATTGCTAAGGGTGTTTATGAACACCCTTGGCTCGAGCCAACCCTTAAAAATAAGGATAGAGTGGCCAAAAGACCAAAAAACCCCTAAAAAATTTTCTGAAAAATGCGTAGGACCGATAGACGACCGATAGATGACCGATCTACCGGTAGTGGACCGATCGATCGGTGCTTTTGACCGATCTCTCGGTAGTGGACCGAGCTCTCGGTATTGACTGGTGCTACAGAATGCACTTCAGTATTTTGGCCATAACTTTTGACTCGGAGCTCTGATTTTGACAATTCAACTTGCGTTTGATTCGTCTTTTGAAGAGGAACAACTTTTATATTTTAAATAAATTCTAATTCTTCTTTATTCATAGACCAAAATGCCCCTAAAGCTGACTGGTCTGCAGTGGGTTGCGACAGCCCAGATTTGCAGCCGACCTGATTTTGGAAATCCTACTTTTGACTCAATCCCGATTCAAAATCAGGGAAAGTGATCAACATGAACCTTGAAGAGGGTTCTAATACCTTTCCGAAAATTCAAGAATCACTTGATTCCGATCTGCGGTGACTGAACTAAGGCTTCTTAAAGTTAAGGGTAATGCTAAAGGCATAACCCTTGTTGACACTTAGAATATTCGAGTGCTTCACACTCTTCTTCCTTAGGTCCGACATCCCACTCACACCTCATGAATTGTTTCCCATAGGTTTTCATCCCACCTAGGTGATCATTGAATTCACCCCCATAAGCATGAGAGGCCCTAGCCTCTTTATGCCTCGTGCACTAGCACTCTTCACTTACAACCTATTAACCACTTAAGGTATTTTATAACCTTTTCTTTTACCCACTTAGAGTATCTTTATACTCTCTCTTGAGACTCAATACACTCACCTAAAATCTTCACTTAGCTTGCCACACTACCAAGAGCAAAATGGAAGACCTTAAGCTTTTTCACACACACACAAGGCACTATTCACTGACACTATTCCTAGCACAGTGAACTTGGGTTCCGGGGCTCTACAGCTGTAGCATTTATAGCTCTAGGAATTTCAGCAATTAAGAAAAAATAAGAAAGAGCATGAAATAAGTCCTCAATATTCCAACAGGAATGAAAAAAATGACCTGAAAACCCATCAGGACCAGGAGCACTATTCGCAGACATGTTAAAAACAACTTCTTAAATTTCTTCTAAAGAGGGAAGAAAAGATATGGAATTATTATTTTTCTTAGTAATGATGCAGGGAATATGATACAAAATATTATCATCAATAATAGAATTATTTGAAGTGAGCAAATTTGTAAAATAATTAATCGCTTCAGTTCCTATATCATCTTGAGATTCCAGCCAAATACCTTGAGCATTTTTTATTCTAGAAATGCAATTTCGGCCCCTTCTAGATTTAGTGATCATATGAAAGAATTTCGTATTATTATCTCCTTCTTTGAGCCATTGAACTCTAGATTTCTGTCTCCAGAAAATCTCTTCATAAAGAAGAATAGACTGCAATTCAATTTTAAGATTAGATGAAGAAATATTTTTTGCATCATCCCAAGACCTTTGAATATCATCTTCCAACTCAGAAATTTGATTCTCAAAAGAGTTAATCTTATGGAAAATGTTACCAAAGACATCTCTATTCCAGCTTTTTAAAGATTTTTTTTAATCTTTTAAGTTTAAGGAAAAAAGATAAGAGGGGATTTGCTAGAATTGGGGGCCCTCAAGATTCAGTAACAATTCTAGAAAAATCCGATCGATTAATCCACATTTGCTGAAATTTAAAAGAAGAAGGCTTTCTAGTTAGATTATTATCAAACTCCAACAGAATCAGAGCATGATCTGAAGCAATTCTAGAGAGATGTTTAATCGAAGAAGAATTGAAATTATTAGACCAAACAGGATTAAACAAAATACGATCTAGACGGGCATAAATACGATGTATACCTACCTGATTGTTGCACCAAGTGAATCTATTACCAGAAAAGCCCAAATTCATCAGACCCAAATCATTGATCATAGTATTAAAATCCTCCATAGATTCCATGTTAACATCTCTGCCACCCAGCTTTTCCTCAGAAGCAGCAATAGCATTGAAATCACCACCTATAAAGAAAGGCCCCAAAAAAGCGGAAAAGGCAACACCGAGATCTTCCCAGAGGGCCAACCTTTCCCTTCTTGAGCATTTAGCATAAATAAAAGCACATCTAATAGAATTAAATCCTACAGAAGAAACATCAACTACTAACATTTGACTAGAAGAGGAAATATATTGAACTTGTAGATGTTGTTTCCAGAATAACCAAATTTTAGCATGAGCAAATTAAGCATCTAAATGCTTATCCATATTAATAAAAGAGCAAACTTCTTGAATAACATCCAATATTTTTTTTGGTTCTATAATATCCGATAAATCAATATGGTTAGAAGAAATCAACTGTTTTAATCTAGCTTTAGAAGCTAGATTTCCTATACTTCGAATATTCCAAATAAGAAACTTATTCATTACTAACATTATTTGGATTAGTAGCCAAGGAAAGGATTGCTGATCTAGAACGAGTAATTCTACCCGATGCAATATCCTCTAAGGTGTAAGGCTGGAAGGCAAAACTTCTATCGCCCGGTGGATGTCTCATTTTGATTAAACATGTCCTTTCTTTTGTGCTAACATATCTTCTTGAGGGCATTCATGTGCCCAAAGGCATTACTTTTCAGATTGATAGAATCATCTCCAATTTTTTTTGGAATAATATGATAGAGGTTAGAAAACGTCATTGGATAAATTGGAATATTTGCTCCCTTCCCCAGTTGGAAGGGGGTTTAGGTATTCGCAAAATGAATGATTTTTCTAACGCCCTCAGATTGAAACAAATTTGGAATCTTTACCAATCGAACAATCTCTGGTCAAATTTTTTCAGAAATAGATTTCACTTTAATCATATCTGGAAGGCTTCCTATAGTCCTGGTGCCTCAAAAACCTGGATTAAAATTACCCATTTATGTAAAGATGTGCTCTATAAATCAACTGTGTCAATTGGTAAAGTCACTAAGATAAATTTTTGGTTAGATCGTTGGTTTGGTGAAATTCCTCTTATAGACCTTGCTTTATCTCCACCTCAATATTTTCCTTTCATTTCAGATATGTTAGATTCTAATGGTACTTGGGATTTCTTTCATGTTAATGACTATATTCTTGATTATTTGAAGATAGAAATTAGATCTGTAGGTTACTTTACTTCTGAATTTGATGATACTTTCATTTGGAATCCCAGTCCTAATGGTAAGTTTACTGTTAAATCTGCTTGGGATTCGATCCGCAATTCTAATGCTCGAAAGGACTGGAGTCTTTGTATTTGGAATTCTTATATTCCAAAAAAAATTCTAATATTTGGTTGAAAGGTAATGTATGGTGCTATTTCGATAGATAATATGATTCAATCTACAGATATTCCTCTTGCTAGTTGTTGTTATTGTTGTAATTCTGGTAATATTGAATCTGTATCTCACCTTCTTTTTTATAGTGATATTGCAGTCTGTGTTTGGAGTTTTTTTGCTAGATTCTGCTCCATTGTTTTACAGCCCAGTGATTCCATACAATGTCTTCTTAGACGATGGTTCAGAGTTTACGATAGAACTCACAATGTGCTTTTCAATATTCTCCCTTTACTCATCATTTGGGAAATTTGGAAGGAGTGATGTTCGAGAAGATTCAAAAATGTTCGGAAGCCTCCAGACATTATCATTGCTAGAATAAAAGTTTGGCTTATGGAGTTGGGAAAATTATCTTCTAATCAAAGACTGGATCTCTCCCTTTTCAGCAATGAGTCTCCTCCTACCCAAGCCAGAAAATCTATCTCTATTATTACAATTGATCCGACCTATTTAAAGGACAATAAAGTTAAACATGGATGGCGCTTCTAGAGATAATCCTAGGTTAGCTGGTGGAGGAGGTATCATTCGTAATCATCATGGTGATATGTTAGCTTGTTTCTTTTCATTTTATGACCATTGCACAAGCTATGTGGTTGAAACTAGAGCCCTCCTGGATGGCATCTCTCTTTGTCTTTCTTTGGGTTTTACTCAGATTGAAGTTGAGTCAGATTCTAAAACTCTTGTAGATGCTTGGAATGGTAATTGCCATCACTCTTCGACTGTTTGGTACTAGAACCAAAAAATTAGAAAAATCAACTATATCTGTTCGTCTTTTTCTCATATCTACAGAGAAGCTAATCAGGTTGTTGATTTTTTAGGTAATTATGGTTGTGATATTCAGAGCTCGGGTTTGGTCCAGACTAATCAGGACTGCCCTCCTCGCCTTATGGCCCTTATATTTCTGGATAAAGTGAGTTTGGGTAATATTAGATTATCTTGAGTTGTATTGTGTTTGGTTTGTTTGTATAGGGTTAGGGGTTTTTAATTCCCCCCCTCTTCTAGTTTGTTTCTTTTTAGGGGTAAGGTTTTATGTCCCCTCCCCCCACTTTCTTTGAGTCTTGGTAGGGGTAAGGTTTTATGTCCCCCCCTCTTGGTCTTTGTAGGGGTAAGATTTTATGTCTCCCCCCCCCCCCCCAATTTTTTTTTCTTATCTAATAAACAGGTAGGGGTCTGCCAAACCCCCCACTCACCCTGAGTGGTTTATTTTTAATAAAAAAATTGGATCTCTATTATGAAAATAGGTAGATTACAATACGTAAACCTTAAATTGGGAAATTGCATGTGTTTTGAGGGTTTTTGCTAAACATGATAAGGGAATAAATGTTGTATTATAATAATTGATGATGTTTATATTGAATTGAGGATGGAATTGATGATAGATGGGTTTGATGGCATGGGTATGGTTTGTGGATGAAAGGGAAATGATGATGGATGGGTTTGATGGCACGGTTATGGTTTGTAGATGGATGTGAATGGATGATGGATTGTTAAAATGGAGAAATGACAAATTATACATAAACAATGGACTTGATGTCTTGATGTGTTAACAAGAATGATTAGAAATGTCAAATGCTTATAATGATGTTATTAAGTTCACAAGGTTTTGTTAAATCAATATTTATCATTACCATGATAAATTATGCCCTATCTATACTGTATGGTGATTGACTTTTGGGTAGGCTAATACTTAGAGGAAGTCTTCTAGGTCGGGAATTCTCTAACCAGGTAGATATACCCTGACGGAGGATCACAATCTAAGTAATGACCGAGTTCGAATATTAATCACGACACTCAAGCACAAGTTCACATGTGTGGTAGTTTACAAGTCTCACAGGTGCACAAGCATGTCATGGACACTGCATGGACAAGGACACTGTGCATGAATTACAAGTACAAGGACAAGGACACTGTGCATGATTTTACAAGGAAACTATGCATGAATTACAAGGACACTGAATCATGAACCCTGAATTACAAGGAGCGTCAGGAAACCATGTGTGCTCTCTACGGATACGATTACTAGTCTTGGATAATGCATCATGGACTTTGATCACAAGAATTCTCTGGGAGCTTAGGCTCCCGTCACAGTTCTTTATGGATACAATATAAATACCTAAAACACCATCTCATGGGAAACAAGCATGCATGAAATTCATAGTAGAAGTCCAAGTGTCACACAAGTACACAAGTCAAGTTGTTGTCATGATATACTCACATGTTTCCACACTCTGATTATGTACTTGTCATTTTGAAACTGTTATTGATTATGTAACTGTCACATGAACTGGATATTGATTAAATGCATGTGTTAATTTTTTTTTTTTTTTTTTTTAATAAAGCCTCTCAGAAGGAGAGGGGGGTTAGGCAGACCCCTACCGGTTTTATTAAATTTAAAAAGATGGGGGGGGGGGGGACATAAACCTTACCCCTACAGACTCTAAAAAGGGGGGAACATAAAACCTTACCCCTACAGACTCAAATAAAAATAAAAGAAGGGGGGGGACATAAAACCTTACCCCTACAAAAAACAACAACCTTACCCCTGGAACCACAAAAAACTACATTAAGACTTAACTTTTCGAAGATTCCCAATACCAGATTTATCCAATTGGATAAGAGCTTTGATATCCCTAGGGATGTTATCATAAGAAGTAAGAAAACCAGAATACAAACTGTCACATCCAAAATTAGCCAAACCATCTGCAACTGAATTAGCTTCTCGATAGGCATGATTGAAGATATAACCATCTGGAAGGATATCTTTAATTTTGTTATCCCAAACCCATGACTTCCAAGAATGGTTGGACCTTTTCCAAGATTCTACTAAGGCTTTCGAATCTAATTCAATAATCAAATTGGTAATGTGGAGACTTTTACACAAAGTAAGCCCATCTAGGAGAGCTCGAGATTCTGCTACAAAGTTAGAACAGGAACCATAATTAGAGAAAAAGCCTGCTATAAAGTCACCATTATGGTCTCGCACAATACCCCCTCCTCCAGCATTACCCGGATTTCCTCTAGATGCACCATCCACGTTCAATTTAAATTTAGAATGAGGAGGGCAAATCCATTTAACAAAGATAAATCGAAACTGAGTACGATGGGGAGGATTCAGAGGAAATAAAGGAGGGATATCAAGGTGTCTTCTATCACTGAAAGCATCAATATCACCAACCTTTTTAAGAATAGAATCAATAAGAGATTTAGCATGACGATATTTAGCATCATATTTCCTCCTGCATCTTTCTATCCAGATCTCCCAAACAATCAAGGCTGGAATAATAATAAATAGCTCATTGTGACGAAAATTAGCAGCTCTGAACCATCTAGATATAGCACACTGAATAGAATCATGAGCTCTAAAAGGCATAAAACACCAAGAAGAAAAATATTGCCAAATAGATGAAGCAATTTCACTACTAATGAAAAGATGATTGGAACTTTCTATCTCAGAGTCAGAGCAACAACAACATTTGCTCACCATATGGATACCTAGAGCCTGCACATCCAAATCAGTAGGAATGACATGGTACATAATTTTCCAACAAAAGACACTAATCTTGGTAGGGATGATCCGGTTCCACACTGCCTTACACCAGTCAAAAACAGTCCCAGGATTTCTCAGAGACTCCCAAGCAGAACAAATAGAAAATTCACCTGAGGAAGTGGGTTTCCAGCTGAATTTATCTTCATTATCCGAAATGAAAAAATTAGCTGATTTGATATCTTCTATGATGTCTTGAGGTAAAAGATGACTCACTTGAGAAAAGTCCCAAATCCCATCATTATTTAAAATATTAGAAATAGAGGGATTTTGGTGAGGGGAATCAGAAGCCAATGAAATAAGAGCATCCTCCTTATACCATCTATCAAACCAGAAGTTAACTTTTTCACCATTACTAATAAGAACTGAAGTATTAGCAAGCATGTCTTGGACTACTCCACAAATAGAAGACCAAATTCTCGAAGCTCCCCTTCTAGGAAAGGCATTCCAAATATGATTTATGATATATTTGGCTTTAAAAAACCGAGCCCAAAGACTATCTGAAGAGTAGAGATTCCAAGCTTGTTTATATCAGAAGGCTAGAGCAAAGTCTTTCATTTTTCTAATACCCAAACCTCCTTCAGAATGAGGAAGAGCACATTTGTTCCAATTGACCCAGTGTTTTCTTCTTTGCAAGTCCAAATTATTCCAAAAAAATTTCGCCAAAATTTTATCAATCCTTGAGTAGATTCCAGATGGAATACTGATTGCTGCTAATATATGAACAGGAATAGAGGAAAGGACATGTTTAATCAAAATAAGTCTACCACCAGCAGAGAGAAGCTTTCCAGACCACCCTGAAACTCGCTTCCTAATCTTCTCAATAAGAGGAAAAAAATGGATTAATTTTTGTCTACCTTTGATCAAAGGAACTCCCAGGTAAGTGAAAGGGAAATGTTTGAAATGAAACCCAGTCATGTTGGAAATGGCTCTTTTCCTGGCATTAGAAATATTGTCCGAACAATATAGAAAGCTTTTGTCTTTGTTAATCAGTTGACCAGAAACATCTTCATACTTAGACAAAAAATCAAGGATTTTTTTTTATGTTTCTAGAACTACCATTGCTGAAAATAAGAGAGTCGTCAGCAAAAAGAAGGTGAGATACTGCAAATCCATTTCTTCCAATGTTGTAGGAATTAGACTGAATAGAAGAAATATATCGAAGACCTCTACTAAGAACTTCTTCTGCTATAATAAAGAGAGCAGGAGAAAGAGGGTCTCCCTGTCGTAATCCTCTCGAGCTGGAGAAAAAACCATGAAGAGAACCATTAATAATAATCGAAAAACTTTGATTCTGTAAGCAACCCTTGATAAGACGAGTAAATTTTTCTGAGAAACCAAACTTATCCAAGACATCCATAATGAAGTTCCATTCCATACGATCGTATGCCTTAGCCATATCAAGCTTAATAATGATATTTCCTCCGAAAGAGTTACGATCAATGTCCTCAACCATTTCTTGAGCAATAACTATATTATCAGAAATATTTCTGCCTTTAATAAATCTAGATTGCTCCTCAGAAATAATAGAGGGAAGAATGGTCGCTAGCCGAGCTGCTAAAATCTTAGAGAAAATCTTATAAAAGAAGTTACATAAGCTGATAGGACGAAAATCTGCAAAAGTAGAAGGATCATTATGCTTAGCAATCAGAGCGATAGCAGTTGCATTAACTGACCTGGGAATATTCGGATGGAGAAAAAAATATTTCACTGCCAAAAGTAAGTCCTGCTGAATAATATCCCAACAACCACGATAAAAATGCCCATCAAACCCATCTGGACCTGGAGAACTATCCTCAGACAAATTAAACACCACCTGTTTAATCTCTTCCAGTTCCGGAATAGAAGTAAGGAAATTGTTATTATCTTCAGAAACCAACTGGTGGATGAAATCAAGCATATCATTATCTCTAACAGGAGAAGAAGTAGATAAAAGATTCTGAAAATAAGAAACCGCTTCAGATGCAATGACTTGCTGGTTGTTTACCCATTCACCCAAACCATTCTTGATTTTATGAATATTGTTATTTTTCCTTCTTTGATTGACAACAGCATGAAACAATTTTGTATTCCTGTCTCCTTCTTTGAGCCATTTAATCCTGGATTTTTGCTTCCAGAATATTTCTTCTTGGAGTAAAACCTGTTGCAGATTATCCTTTAGAGAAGTAAGATAAGCATCCAGACTATCAACCCAAGATTCTTGAAGAGCAATTTCAGTCTCACAAATTTTTTCCTCTAGTTCCTTGATCCTGAGAAAAATATTACCAAAAATCTCCCTGTTCCAAGTCTTAAGAGAATTTTTAAGTCTCTTAAGTTTAAGGAAAAAACTAAGTAGTGGGTTAGCATAAATTGGTAAAGACCAAGAATCTTCTACGAACCTTTGAAAATCTGAATGAGCTAGCCACATCTTTTGAAACTTAAAAGAAGAAGGATAACGAGAGGTGCCATTATCAAACTTCATAATAAGAGGAGCATGATCTGAGTTGAGTCTAGATAAATGAGAAACTTCAGTTGATGAGAATTTACAATTCCAGGCCTCGTTATAAAGAATCCTATCCAATCTCGCATAAATTCTGTTCAGCCCATACTGATTATTGCACCAAGTAAATTTATTTCCAGAATAACCAGCATCAATAAAACCGAGATCATTGATAAAGGAGTTGAATTCTTCCATAGACCGAATATTGGGATTTCTACCACCCATTTTTTCTTCAGGACTAGAAATAGCATTAAAGTCACCAGCAAGAAAGAGAGGACCAGTAAACCCAGAAAGAATCAAAGACAGATCATTCCACATAATCAATCTTTCTTCACAAAGACATTTAGCATAGATAAAACCACATCGAATCTTATCTAAGTCTTGAGCAGATACATCCACAATAAGTGCTTGATCTAAAGAGGCATAGAGAGTAATATTTGTCCCATATTGTTAGTTAGACTGGATATCTGCTGAGTATTTTCAATACTTAGTCGACCTGTTATTGTCGTCAGGTTTAGCGCAAGAGCTTTCTACCACTCATTGGATTTAGGAGGAATATCAGGAAGAAGAGGAAGAAGGTGACCCTTCGTAGAGGGAGTTCAGGACCTTGATCGGTTCCCTTACTATTAGTTTTATTTCAGTTTTATGTTGTGAGAGAATTGTAATAGACTTGGTATACTTTAGTAGATGTTGCTTCAGAATTTTATTTTGGAGATCATGGTTATTGATCCAAATTATGTACGTTGTGCGTATTTTGGTCGGATGATATACAGGAATCGAATTGTTTAAAACAAAATTTTATTTTTGTCATTTTGGAGACTTAATATTTAGTTTTGCCTTATTGTTATTAAAGTCAAGCAAGGATAAGTAATGTCACGACCCAAAGTCCTATTATGTCCAAGGTGGGGTTTGGGGTCGTTACACATAACACCTCTGATTATAGGCGGGGTAATGATCTACTGTTCCGAGGATTGTAGTTCGGATAATCAATGTGCATTAGCACCAAGTCATGCTAGGTAAGCTTGGCTCAGCTCAGGTCGGGAAGTCTAATTGAGCAAGGATAATCACTATACCCAAGAACAAGGTTAGGTCAGGCAAGCTAGGGTCTTGGAATGGCAAGCAAAATACTAAGTGTTTTTAAATCGGGCTAATTAGGTTGGAGTCCATAGTTAAGGTCTGAGCTCAAAGTCAAAGATCGTGGTCGTGCAACAGGTCCTTTGCTCGAGCTAGTGATTAGGTTAGTGTAATGTCATGTTTCCACTTGTTTTACACGTATGTGAATTTACTTTTGCCATAGTGATCAATTCGTGGTCTAGACTAGAGTTTGCGGTACGCACTCAAGATGATGCCCAATTACGCAAATTGGCTAAGTTTTTATAGGTCGGATGTACAACTAAGTTATCTACGACCACAAAGCAGATTTTTACCCTTAAAAATAAGATCAGTACTCATTTGGAGAGTTGAAAGAGCTTAAGGAGCAGATTGAAGAGTTGCTCAATCTTGGATTAATTCGCCCAACTGTATCACCTTGGGGAGCTCCGGTGTTGTTTGTGAAGAAGATGTAGGGGGATCCGGATAAAAATTTATGAAGAAACTGGATCTCCTTAGATTTTAACACCATAGAAAGTATCAAAATTATCTAAGATTTTTAGTCATATCACCTCGGTGATGATGTTCACCAGTGAAGCTTAATCCACTCGAACAGTCAAAACTCTTTGTAGAGATTTCTCCGAAAAAATACTAGAAGCTTGATCCTTGTTCTTCGCTATCCCCAGGAAGCTTTAGAATCTTCTTTGGAATTATAGAAGCAAGAGGAAGAAGATGGAGTAATGGTGTAGACCTTCTATCATCAAAAGTACTAAGGTTCAAAACCCTAGAATAAACAAAACCTAACTTGCACCATCTTAGAAGCTCACGAAAATCCCTAGGGGTATCCCTAGGGTCTCACGGTTTGGAGAGGGAGAGGAGAGGAGAGAAAAATTCTGGATAAAAGTACTTAATGGTCTAGGGTGTTGGGGGTATATATGGACTAGGATCCTATCCTAATCCTATCCCAACTACAACTTATCTAGTAGGAATTATTAATTAATAATAACTCTTACTATTAATTAATTAAACTCCTACTTAATCTATAACTACTTTAGTTATATTAATCCTACTAATTAAAGAGTCCCTATTAAAAGAGGTTTCCTTAATTAAAAGGGATAAGTCAACATCCAACTCAAAGAAGGAATCCTAGTCAAACTAGGAAACCCTACACAAGGGTGGGCGTGAGCATCTAGGGAGCATGAGATTTGTGGTGTTAAAACTCCTTTTTGTAATCCAATTACAAATCCATCTTGATCCTAATTGTAATCCAACAATTGGATATTAATTCCATAATTAAAAGAGATATTATTTAATAATTATTCAATTAAACAAATCCGAATCCAATTAGGATTACCAAAGTGGGCGCCCCACCCTAGGGATTAAACCCATGGGCTTGGGCTTATATTAAAGGTCCATTTTAATGGGTTTATGGATATGGGTAAAACTCATTTCCCCTTTAATTATGTTAATCAAATAATTACTAAAATAATCCCTAGATTTAAATTAACAATTAATTTAAACCATAGATTAACTTTTAATCTATTTAATTAAATGAATAACTTTTAATCACTTAAATAATTGATTAAATTTTAATCAATTATTGAGCTTGTATTTCTTATGTGAGCACCTCCATAGATTGCTCTGGGACATTCTTACCCTGGCTTACCCAATGTTATCCCATTGACCATAAACAGGAAATACATCAGAATTGCAAGTGACGTGAGATATCCATGTTGCAATTGAATCCCAGTGTATGAACATTAACCATTACGGATCCCGCCACATGAACTTTTAAATTCGATTTATCCTTCCAAATAAATTATCTCTAATGGGCCTTCGAGATCGACATACTATCTAACCCATAGCCCATTGCAAATCATCTGGGTTTCCAAGACTTATGATTAAGCCATGAAAAATAATTTCTCATGAAAAACATTTTGAGAAAATCCTTTTATAAGTATAATACCTTTTAATAAAAGTACATTTCAAAACTTATTTTGTTTTCAAAATCACATGCGCAGGATTTGAACTTAATCAACTGTCTTACCCAGAACTTGGATAATCTCTCAAATTAATGAGCATGGATTTCTTGTTTGAAATTCATCATGACTCGAATAGCTTTCTGACTATCCAACTGTCACTATATTTTATTCCCTAAGTTAGAAAATAAATTGGTGGAATCAAAACAGTCAGATCACTGCTCCGTCATAGATGAACTCATCAGATCTAAGGATCATCGAAACTGTTCAATGTGAATGAGAGACCAACTATCTGATAGTATGCTTATGCAAGAGGTCTCTCATTGAATGCAATCAGTCAGTGTACATTTAAGCACGCATATGCCGATGTGTAGTCTGCACTACAATAGTTCGAGATAGAACTATATCTCAATTATTGAGAACATCTTAGCATTCTGGTAGGCATATAAGTGAAGTGCCCAGCTTTACCCACAGCTGTGACTATATAAGGTATAAGGAACCGAAAAGTTATATCTACCTGTGATGATCCAATCACATAACTTTCTTACAATATATCCTATGGACCTTTATCGATATCTCATATCGTATAGATCATCTCATGATCATGGTCAATTACCCATAATGAATACACAATAGATTAAGAAGAAGTCTTTATTAATCAAATTAATAAGAGTCTAACAATCTAAATGAATTTTCTGGGCATCATGTCTAACAATATCCCACTTGCCCTAAAAGTCACTGTGCCATAGATTTGAATCTCATACTATCTAAGTGTGTTACAAATACTTTATCTGATAAAGCCTTGGTCATCGGGTCAGCAATATTAAGTTGAGACCTAGTCTTTGTAACAACTACATCCTGCCTTATCTCTCAATAGTCTCATTAATGAGAAGGTACTTCCTCTATGTGAAAAGTAAGCACATAATCTCAAGTCCTTTTCAGGTGCTTGATGATATGCTTCATAGCAGTCCAATTATCTTATACTTGGATTGCTTTGGAACTGACTAACAACTCCCACTACATGACAGATATCCGGTCTAGTACATAACATGGCATACATGAGGCTCCTTACTGCCAAAGCATAAGGGCACCTCTTCCTCTGCTCGATCTCATCAGCTAATGTAAGGGCCATCTTTTTAGACAAAGTGACACCATGTCTAGAAGGAATGAGTGTTGTCTTGCAATCACTCATACTGTACCTAGACAATATCTTGTCTATGTAGGAAGTTTGGCTCAATCCCAACATTCAGCATTTTCTGTCTCTCAGAATCTTTATTCTGAGAATATAGGATGCCTCTCCTAAATCTTTCATTGAGAAATGCTGAGAAAGCCATATCTTGACTGATGACAACATCCGTACATCATTCCCAATGAGTAGGATGTCATCTACATAAAGAATTAGGTATACTACCACTCTCCCACTGTCCTTCTTGTATATACAAGACTCTTCTAAATTCTTTTGGAATCCAAATTCTTTGATCGAAAGATCAAATCTTTGGTTCCAGCTTCTTGAAGCTTGTTTCAAACCATATATCGACTTGTTGAGCTTGCATACCATTTTCTCCTAGTTAGGAGCACTGAAGCCCTCTGGTTGCTTCATATAGATGTTTTCATCTAACATTTCATTAAGGAAAGTAGTTTTGACATCCATTTGCCATATCTCATAGTCATAGTGTGTAGCTATAGCTAGCAATATCCTGATGGATTTGAGCACAACTACAGGTGAAAAGGTATCCTCATAATCAACTCCTTGAATTTGAGTGTAACCTTTTGTAACAAGTCTAGCTTTATAGGTCTCCACGTTACCATCGGCACCCTTTTTCCTTTTGTAAATCCATTTGCATCCAATTGGCCTTATACCATCTGGTGGATTTACTAAAGTCCAAACGCCATTGTTATACATGGAATCTATTTCAGCATTCATGGCTTTATTCTATTGAGATGCATCTACATCTAATGTAGCTTCCTGATAAGTATTAGGATCTGTATCCTCATCATCAGGGGTAACTAGATAAACTTCATTATTGTAATACTGAAGTCTATCCTGTGTTCTTGAAACTCTTTCAAACCTTCTCAGTGGAATAGAATTAGGAGAAACATTAATAGAAGGATTAGGTTCAAGTTGGATATTGGTTGTGTTGTCTTTCATCTTATGAAATTCAACCTTCTTAAGGAGATCCATTTCTTCCTCCAAGAAAGTGGCATGAAGCCTAAAAACTATTGTTTGGTTTGCCTTGGAGTAGAAATAGAAACCCTTAGTTTCTTTTGGATATCCTACAAAATTCTATTTCTCTGTCCTAGATTCCAACTTAGTGGGTTCGAGTTTGCGAACATGTGCAAGACAATCCCATACCCTTAGATGTTGTAAACTAGGTTTTCGCCCAGTCCACAATTAACAGGAATAGACTTAGATGGAACCCATTTCAGAATATAAATGGAAGTTTGTATAGCACATTTCCAAGATATGAAGGAACATCGGCATAACTCATCATAGAGCGAACCATATCTAATAAGGTCCAGTTTCTTCTTTCAGAAACTCCATTTTGTTGAGGAGAGGCAGGACTTGTCCATTGTGAGATAATCCCATTATCCCTTAAGTAATCCATAAACTCATTGGTGAGGTATTTACCACCTCAATCTGATCGAAGTATCATTATGGATTTGTCAGTTTGATTCTCAACTTCTAATCTGAATTCTTTGAACTTTTCAAAGGTGTCAGAATTGTGTTGCATCAAATAGACATCCATATTTGGAATAGTCATCGGTAAATGTGACAAAATACCGGTATTGACCTCGTGCAACAATGTTAAATGGACCACATACATCACTATACATTAGTCTTAACTTTTCTTCGGCTCTTCCTACCTTTTTACGGTAAGGCTTCTTGGTCATCTTCCATTCGAGACAAGACTCGCAAGTAGGGAGTGGTTCTACCTTGCGGAAATCAAGTGGACCATCTTTTACTAACCTCTTGATCTTATCAAGATTAATGTGACCAAGTCTCTTATGCCAAAGATAAGTAAACTCAGTGCAATGTTTCTTCATTGCAGACATTCTAGATGATGAGACATTGTCACTTTGCAGACATTCATTATTTACCAATGGAAATATGAAATAAAGACCATTAATGAGATTCCCAGTAATCAAGACCATTCCATCTTTCTTAATTTCAAGAATTGAATTAAAAATGATAGAGAATCCACAATGTAAGAATCTAGATACTGAAATCAAATTACGATGTGCAGAAGGCACATAAAAGCAGTCTTCTAAAATTATTGTCTTTCCATTAGATAAATAAATAGTAAACAAGCGGATTGACTTTACTGCAACATTTGCACCGGAGCCAACTTTAAGCTTCTGCTTTTGTCTTGTCTATTTCCTGGTTTCCTTGAATCCCTGCAACGAATTGCAAAAATGTACAATGGATTCAAAATCCATGTACCATGAATTAGGGAAACCATCAAGAAAGTTTGACTTAACAGTAAATAGTACATCATAGTATCTCATACCTTGAGTACTGGTGCGACCCTTCTTAAGAGTTGCGAGGTAAGTCCTACAATTCCTCTTCCAGTGCCTATTTTACCACAGTGGAAATACTTTCCTTTGTCTTTGTTTTCCTTGCCAGCAACTGTTGCCTCATCCCAGTTTTCTTTCAACTTTCCTTTGCCTTTCTTTCATTTTCTAAACATTTTAGATTTTTTGGAGGTATCAGGTTTATTGACTATTAAAGTTTCACCTTTAGTTGACTTTTTGATCAAATCTTCTACAGCCACAAGTGAGTTCATGAGCTCACTAAGTGACATTTCACTCTTGTTCATGTTATAATTAACACGAACGAATTGAAGGACGAAGGGAATGACTGCAGAACAGTGTTAACTTGAGTGATGGCATCCATCTCTCCACCAAGAATTTCCAGTTTATTCAATAAGCCCATCATCTTTATGATGTGCTCCCTGATTGGAGTTCCCTCAGCCATCTTGGTGTTAACAAGGGATTTCAACTTTACTTGTCAAGCTGACCTATTTTGCTCACCAAACATCTCATGAAGGTTTTGCAAAATGTCAGAAGCCTTCCATGTGTTCATGCTGGCTTTGCAAAATGTTAGACATCGAAGCCAGTTTGTAACACTTGGTCATCTGATTGAACCTCTCCCATTGCTCTAACTCAGCCTTTTGGGCCGGTGAAGCATCTGGAGGAAATTCGGGCTTGGTTGTCTTAAGACATAGGTCAAGGTTATCCACAGCAAATACAATTCTAATCTTTCTTTTCAAGTCTACATAGTTAGTTCCAACTAACTTTTCATCACGAAGAATTTTAGTCAATGGATGTAGGCTTGTCATGATTTAATCAAATGACAAAATAGATAGTATTAGGGATCTATTAAATTCATTAATACCAATTAGATTATGGGTGTGTTTCTAATGGTATTGCCAATTCGGGAAGAATCAATTGGCATTGAAAACCTAGACACTGGCTTAATGTGATCCTGCCTTTGGGCACATGATCACATCGCCTTGAATAGGCAGATAGAAACTATCTTCTCCAATTTCACAGATCTCATCTTGTGAATTCTGGAGTATTCGATCTACTGTCTGATTTATAAGGGATGTTTTACTCATGCTTTGGCGTTATTGTATAATATCTCTTATTCATGTGCCCACCTACCATGAACCTAATAAACACCTAGCGAAAGCTCACGCTTTGGCGTTGTTGCTCCCACTATTTGCTTATTCAGTTTTCACCATGTTCACACATAGGCGAGAGGGATTGGGCCTGGCTTTCGCCTGTCAGCTTACTCATACTCCCCACTATAGGATCACATAGTGTATAGCAGAAGATCATAATACTTAGGGACTTGTCCCCAGTCTTATATACACATGATATATCAAGGGCAATTATTTCAACAGAATAATTAAACATATAAACAGATATCATCTCATGATAAAATAAAATAATAATAGACGAGATTAATTGTCGTGACCCAAAATACCCTTTAGGAGTTAGGGATACTTTGAATTGTGACCGCCGTATTATACGTCCAATAGGATACATAAGGCACACACGGAAACCTACCAGAGTACACAACATACATAGCGGAACGATTTGCAATGCACAAGGGAAACAATACATAACTAACATAGTGGAAGCCAAAAACATAACTAATACTCCTATTACTTGGTCTAAGTATGAACCAACAAAATACAACTGTATGTATCCAAAATGGGGAGTGGACAAGTCCCACTCTCACTTAAGAAAATATCATGTATCTTTCTAAGGCGATCAACAGAAATTGAAGTCACGACACCTATCTAACGAACCATCATCCTGGTAGTGATTCATGGAAGGCTCCGGGTCGAAGTACTCTTCCTCTGCCCAAGGCTCCGTACCACATAAGTCAAATGGAATCTGAACACCTGCCGATGATAATAAATATCGGCTGAACGTGGAATACTCAGTGTATACAAGCTACTAACAATAAAGTAATAATGGCATAGAGCATGCGAGTCATGGAGAATGAAACCCTTAAAGCATATCAAAGTGTAGAAACCGTGAATAGTACATATGATGAAACCCGAAACCAAAACCGTGTGAGTCATGCGATAATCATAGCCTTGTGAGTTCTTAGAGTTCATGGAGTTCCTTAGAGTCGTTTATGATCTGTAGAGACATAGAGCAATACCGTAGAGCATATCCATAGGGAAAAACATAGAGATCTTAGAGCATTTGTATTCATGATCCTTAGAGCTTGTGAACCGATTTTAGAGCTTATCATAGAGTTCTTGTGAGTTTAGTATGATCCTTTTGAGCTTGTGAACCGATCTTAGACAAATCATGGAGTTACTTAGAATCATTCATATGAGTCATTTGTTCGAAAACCCTTTTTGTGGCATTGAGGATGTAGAACCCCGGAAATTCGAGTTCACCATACTATGAATAGTACAAGTGAAAAGTGCCCTTGTATGGCATGTGTAAAGGCCTAAGGCCTTCCTTCGTGTTCTTGGTATCATGGTGAGTCAAGTGAGGGTTTAGGTATGTGTTTTGAGTCTTAAAGAGAGGATATAAAAATACTCTAAGTGGGTAAAAGCAAGGGTATAAAATACTCTAAGTGTTTGATGGGTGTAAGTGAACAGTGAATGGTGAATAGTGCTAGTGCGCGAGGCATAAAGAAGCCGAGGCCTCTCATGCATATTGGTGTGATTTCAATGATCACCGAGGTGGGTTAAAAACCTATGGAGAACAAGTCATGAGGTGTGAGTCGGGTTGTTGAACCCAAGTGAAAAGAGTGTGAAAGCACTCGAAATATTCTAAGTGTCAAAGAGGTATGTCTTGACATTCCCTCAACTTGTAGGTGCCATATTCTGGTGAACACTCATTGGAATCGAGTGATTCTTGAAGTTTTGGAAAGATATTGGAACCCTCTTTGAGGTTCATGTTTACCATTTTTCTTGATTTTGAGTCGGCATTGAGTTAAAAGTTTGATTTCCAAAACTGGGTTTGTTGAAAATCTGGACTGTCGAAACCCAATTTCGGACCAGTTGATTTTAGACTCATTTTTGATAGAGTAAAACTCAAAATTTGGAGTTTTTCAAAACATAAAAGTTGTTCCCCTTCGAAATAAGAATCCAACTCAATTTGAATCGTCAAAATTGGACCACCGAGTCAAAAGTTATGGCCAAAATACAAAAGTGTATTTTTGCAGACAAACTCGCTCGAGCGAGATCCAAACCCGCTCGAGCGGGATTGACCAAAATGCAATTTTTGAGTCCCGGGTGCAACCCGCTCGAGTGAGATGGAAGCCCGCTCGAGCGAGATTGCCCATAAATGTTTTTTTTAGGGTTTTTCTCAACCCAAATACCTATATATACCCCATTTTCGGGGGAACAAAGTTTCTAACACTTAGAGAATGACTTTTGGAGAGAAAAAGGAGGAAACTTAGGTTTCCAAAAGGGGGGTTTCTCTTAAGATCAAGGAAACCCCCAAATTCAATCTTCAAGCTTCTCAAAACTTAAAAGGGGAGCAAGGATTGTGCAAGCCAAGGCTTTCTCATGAGCTAAGCTACGAGGAAACGATCACAAAGGGGATTTCATGAGAAGATCAAGAGGAGCTCAAATCCTCTTCTCCAAGGCCTTTCAAGCTTGGATCTCCTTCCTAGAAGCTCAGATCTTACGTCTTCAAGTCTCCTCAAGCTTTCTAGGGCTTGCAACCAAAGAGATTTGGGTTTTCCAAGGTTAGTACACCCTTACTAGCTAACTTAGTATTAACCTAGGTTTTCTCTTGAAATGGATTATGATTTGATAATATGTAACCCTATTCTCCTTTAAGATCAATGATTCCTAAAAATTATGCAACATAACCAAATGATGGAAGGGTGGATGGAATGTATGGGTGATATTGGGTGTTGAGGCGATTGGATGCCAAGTAGTGTGATGAATGTGTTGTGACAAAAATGGTGAAAGGGCAATGTATAATACACGCACTCAATGCGATTGATGAAATGGTTGAAACATAAAAACATGAACAAAAGGCAATAAAGAGATGTTGAATGTCACTTGTTTGATAAAATGCATGAATGAGAATGCAATGAATTAAAAGAAGAGTTATGAAAGCATGATTTATGTAGTTTTCCCCTAAATGGTGATTTTGTTCAAATGCTCTATATGATTGTTAAATTCTCACTTGACTATAATAAGAATTGAAATGCAATATATTGCTCTATATGGTTGACTATGATTTAGGGAATTTTTCCAAATTGGTAAATGTTGCTAATATGTCTCCTTATGTTTTATTAAGTTCTCTCAAATCTATGAAATGATACTTGTTATTCATTTAAGAATTTTCATTCCTAGATGACGCTCACAAGCACCGCAAGCACTACATGTTTTGTATGGTCAATGACTCTCCTAAGCACGATATTTGAGAATGCATAAGAAAGGTATTAAGGGAAACCTCACAAGGAAAAATAATGAACTCATAACATGTGACAAGGCCAAACTTTGGATTGGCAAAGTCTAAGATCGGTTAGCATGTCTCTACGGATCATAAGTCAAAGATCGGTCACCTCATGCTCACAAGGATCAAGTCTAAGATCTTGCATAAACTCCAATGATCATAAGTCTTGCAAGGCTTTTCAAGAACTCATAAGAACTCACAAGTCTAAGATCTTGCATATGTCTCCAAGGATTATAAGCTCACAAGAAAGCTCACAAGAAGCTCACAAGCTCACAAGAATAAGCTCACAAGGCTCATAAGAAATCTCACAAGAACTTATAAGAACTCATATGCTCACAAGAACTTGTAAGAACTCGTATGCTCACAAGAAAGGTTATAAGAACTCGTAAGCTCACAAGAACTCGTAAGAAATCTCACAAGACTCATAAGCTCACTAGAACTCGTAAGTTGAATTATGAATTGTATTCTCTTGATTAACTTTTTAGGATAACATGCATGCTCGTTATTACTATTGTTAGCTAGTAGCTTGTACCCGATGAGTATTCCATGCTCAGCTGTACATTTATGTCGGCAGGTACACTATACGATATCTATACTCCATTTCCTTGGATCGAGGCGGTTTGTGGAGAGCAGGAGATTGCTCGGATTGTCACCTAGATATGAGGGGTTTAGAGATGTGGCCCTATGGTGGGGTTGAGTGAGAGAGACATGTATTTTGGGTTTTATGTCTGGGGATATTGTATCACTTGAGTTTGTAACTCAGGTGAAGGAGTGCTTGTACAAGTTTTAGTTTATATTCAGTTATTGTAAACAGTTGTACTTGGAATACAATTAAGTGATTAAAGAAAATTTTCAGTTCATTATTTATCTGCCTTGTATGCTTTGCAGGATGGTTTTAAGTGTAAGTGATGTCGCCAAAGCCCCGTAACTCCTAAGGGGGATTTTGGGGCTTTATAGAGGAAATCCATGTAAAACGGTCTATACGAGACATGCGAGCATATGAACATATGAGAGGAATATCATGTCTAAACACCCAAAAACCCTTAGAGGCATTTACACAAACACATAGAAGGCATAATAGTGATAGCTTACATCAAAGTATATAAAGTATAACCATTCACACCATAGCAAACAAGAGATATATAGTATAGAATGAGAAGAACAACATGTGGTAACTAGTAGTATCACTAGATTGGTAGTAGAGTGTATCTACTTTGGTCAAATAAGTGATTTTGAATCCAAAAGCTTGGAACAAGTGAGAACCTTGAGTTCTTGGTTGAAAAACACCAAAGGAGGGAAGAACTTGATCTCTCCTTCAAGCTTGAGCAACAACCTAGCTTCTCTCCTTCTTCTCCCTCTCAAAATATCTCAAAATAGTGCACAAAGGGTTTCTGAAACCCAAAGGCATGAACAAGCCCTTATATAGGCAAAGGAGAAATGGCTAAAGTCTTAAACACTCTTAATGAAGAAAATCTGTGTATGACCGATCGATCGGTGGTACAGACCGAGCGATCGGTGGTTTCAACCGAGAGATTGGTTGAACACATCCTTTCTGGAATTTTTCCCATAAAATAAGTTAACCAGTTGATAGCTTCCGATCGATCTGTTTAAGACCGGTTGATCGGAGGTTATCACCGAGCGATCGATGGCCCCTATTTTGCTGCAATACCCTATTCACTTACTTGGATCCTCTCCAATCCCATTTCCAACACCTTTTTGGCTTTAAACACACTCCTTAAGGATATGTAGACCTATTAAAACATGCACGCCATAAATCCAAACACGTATATTAACATAAGGCCCATTAGTGTACAAAACCACACTTGAGCACTATTCATATACTATTCACTACTTAGTAAAATGCGGATTCGGGGTTTTACATCCCTCCCCCCTTATAAGAATTTCATCATCAAAATTAGAGCGACACCAAAAGCATAACAAGAACAAAACATAGAAAATCCAACACGGAAACTATACAAACAAGTGAGGGTACTTTTCCTTCACTTCGGCTTCTCGCTCCCATGTAGCCTCTTCCTTAGAATGATGCTGCCATTTCACGAGGACTAACGGGATAATCTTGGTGCGCAAGACTTGATCTCGACAATCCAAGATCTAAACTGGTTGCTTAACCAAAGTAAGATCCTCTCGAATCTCCACGGGATCAAGAGCAATGATGTGAGACGGATTTGGAATGTATTTCCTAAGCATGGAAACATGAATTACATTATGGACCGCTGCCATGTGAGGCGGTAGGGCTACCTTGTACGCAACCTCACCAACTCTAGTGATGATCTCGAATGGCCCCACGTACCTAGGGCTGAGCTTTCCCTTCTTCCCGAATCGCATGATTCCCCGACTCGGTGAAATTTTCACAAAGACTCGATCCCTAACTTGGAATTCCAAATCTCTGCGGCGAGTGTCCGCATAGCTCTTATGCCTATTATGAGCAGTTTTCAAACACTCCTTGATGACTTTGACCCTTTCTGCGGTCCGCTCGATCAATTCAAGATCAAGAATTTTCCTCTCACCAACTTCATCCCAATATAGGGGTGATCTGCAACTCTGACCATACAAAGCTTCAAAAGGCGCCATTTGGATGCTTGCCTGTTAACTGTTGTTGTAGGCAAACTCAACCAATGGCAAGTGTTCCTCTCAACTGCCTTGAAAGTCCAACATATAAGCTCGGAGCATATCCTCCACAACCTGATTCACCCGTTCAGTCTGCCCATCAGTTTGAGGATGGAAGGCGGTGCTGAAATCTAAACGAGAACCCATAGCATCCTGAAAATTTTTCCAGAACCTGGAAGTAAACCTAGGGTCTCGATCAGACATAATGGAAACCGGCACACCGTACAAACGAACCACCTCTTTGACATACAAAGCCACCAACTGATTCGAACTAAAAGTAGTTCGATACGGAAGAAAGTGTCCAAACTTTGTCAATCTGTTAACTATCACCCAAATAGCATCGGAACCCTTCGCCGTTCGCGGCAAACCCACGATGAAATCCATCGAGATATTCTCCTATTTCCTTTCCGGAATAGGGGAGACTGCAAAAAACCTGTCGGCCTCTGATGCTCGGTCTTCACCTCCTGGCACACCAAACATCTAGAAACATACTCGATGACTTCCCTCTTCATGTTTCGCCACCAGTAGTGCCTCTTGAGATTCTGGTACATCTTGGTACCTCCCGGATGTACAGTGTACTTGGATCGGTGAGCCTCATCCAAGAACTCACCCCTCAACATTGTGTCAGCGGGAACACACAACTTGCCCTTGAATGTGATAGCACCATCACCATTCAAAGCAAACTCCTAACTGCCACTACTAACCGACTTGTCTCGGTAAGCAAGCAACTCAGAATTCAAGTTCTGCAACTCCTTGATCTGGTTCAAAATATGCGGCCTAACTGAGATGTTCGACATCACCGGCCCGTAGGTAGTATGTCTGAGAGTAGTGTCTAGGTTACACACATCATGTAATAACTTCCACTCTTGTACTCTCAAGTGAGCCATAACCCCGTAGGGCTTCCTACTAAGAGCATCGGCTACCACGTTAGCCTTACCCCGGATGGTACTGGATAGAACAATTATAGTCCTTCATGAACTCCATCAAACAACGCTGGCTCATATTCAACTCCTTCTGGAGGAAGAGATACTTCAAGCTCTTGTGATCCGTGAACACCACGAACACTTCCCCATAGAGGTAGTGACGCCAAATTTTTAGTGCAAAGACAATTGCTGCAAGCTCTAAGTCGTGTGTGGGGTAGTTTTGCTCATGCTCCTTCAACTAACGTGAAGCATAGGCAAACCACCTGCTTATGCTGCATAAGGACACTCCCAAGTCCGACAAGTGAAGCATCACTGTAGACTTCAAAACCACCACTCCCAGATGAAACTGTGAGAACAGGGGCTATGGTAAGCCTCTTCTTCAACTCCAAGAAACTTGCCTCACACTTGTCACTCTAAGTGAACTTAGCATTCTTTCATGTGAGGTAGGTATGTGGTGCTGCTAGGCTGGAAAATCCCTCCACGAACCTCCTATAGTATCCTACCAGGCCGAGGAAACTAAGAATCTCGGTAACACTCTTCAGCCTCTCCCAGTTCATCACTGCTTCAATCTTCACAGGATCAACTGAGATACCCTCGGCTGAGACCACATGGCCAAGAACAGATACCTTGTTCAGCCAGAACTTGCACTTGCTCAACTTAGCATAAAGCTTATGCTCTCGAAGAGTCTAAATACAAGGCGCAGATCTCTCGTGTGATCATCCTGTGTCTGTGAATACACGAGGATATCATCTACAAATACGATCACACACTGATCAAGAGACGATCTGAACACCCGGTTCATTAGATCCATGAATGCAACCGGTGCGTTAGTCAGACCAAAAGACATCACTAGAAACTCGTAGTGATCGTATCAAGTTCTGAATGCCATCTTCGGAATGTCTTCTTTCTTGATCTTTAACTGATGATAACTAGATCGAAGGTCAATCTTTGAGAAAAACCTTGCACCCTTCAACTGATCAAACAAGTCGTCTATCCGAGGTAATGGATAACGATTCTTGATAGTGACCTTGTTTAGCTGCTTGTAGTCAATGCACATACGCATCGACCCATCCTTTTTCTTCACAAAGAGCACCAGAGCTCCCCAAGGTGAGACACTAGGCTGGATAAAGCTAAGGCCTTGCAATTCTGCCAACTAGTTCTTTAACTCTTTAAGCTCAATAGGAGCCATCCTATACAGAGCCCTCGAAATCGGTGTCGTGCATGGAGCTAACTCAATCGCAAACTCGATTGCCTGATCAGGAGGTAATCCTGGTAAGGTCTCCGGAAATAATCCATATACTCGCATACCACCGGAATGGATGTGGAGCTTCGTACTTCTACATTTACGAGACTGAGAGCTGCAAAATAAGCAATGTCTCTCCTCTAAGTCCCCTGAAGTGAAATGGCTTAAACCCAGCGGGTTTAAAGTTCACCACCTTCTCGAAACACGCCACATGTCCATGGTGAGCTGAGAGCTAATCCATACCTAGGATAACATCGAAATCCCAATCCTGAAATCGCAAAATGATCAGGTCGACCGGTAACTCGTGCTGCATGACTTGTACAACACTGCCCAGATACACTTTATCTGTCTCAACTGACTTGCCCAATGGAGTCGAAATGGACAATTCCCGGGTAGCTTACTCAGCTCGGATGTAAAGCCTTCGGTAAAACTAGGTGAGACGAATGAATGAGTGGATCCCGTGTTGATCAACACCCTTGCTAAACACTCATTCACTAGCAACGATCCAGAGAATGATAACTACCCAAGTTATAATCTGCTACGTGCATAATACATATTGATATACGCATAACAATAAGCATCACATAGCATATATATATATATACACAACACATCATGGTAATTCTAGAACTTTAACAATATCAAACTCGTGCGTACCTTGCACAACATCATCAGATGCCTGTGCGTCTCTGTCAGTTATGGTGAATACCCTGCCCTGATTAGCCTGACGAGCCTGCTGGGTGGGCGGAAAGTATCTAGAGGTCTGAGATAAAGATCCCTGAAGCAAAGTCTGCCTGCCTGGAGGTCGGACTCCCTGTGGCCCAGTCTGTGACTGCTTACAGGGGCAATCTCGTATCACGTGGCCAACCTCACCACAGTGGAAGTATCCACCTGATAATCTATGGCAGTCCCCTATCTTGTGCCGACGACCACATACGGTGCACTGCTCAAATACCTACGATGTGGAGGAAGCCGGAGGCATAACCCTCGTAGCCTGTGACGTCATACGACGCGGTGCTTGAGGCGCAAAAGAAGGCCTCTGAGCCGGCATCGGCTAAGAGAACTGGTAGGGTGCAGTCTTGGTCCTCTTCTTAGACTGTGAAGAACCACTAGATTGACCCTGAGACATGCTTCTCCCGAAGCCACTATCTCTTTTCCGGATAAACTCTTCCGCATTCTTCTCGGTGATCTTCGCCTTTCCTACTATCTCTCTCAAGGATTCCACTTGAAGAATGGACACCCTATCTCGGATGAAAGCCTTCAATCCCATTTCAAACTTTCTGACCCAGACAACTCCGTGAACTTAGCCTCATACTCGGCCTCGTTCATAGTTCCTTGTTCCAAAAGCATAAACTCCCTCGCCTTCTGTTCTTCAATGAATCTAGGAAAATACTGCTCACAGAAAGTTTCTAGGAACTCCGCCATGTCCAAGGATCCCCTACCTTTGCAACATCTCTCTACCTTTGGGCAGCTCGCCACCAATGTTTGGCTTCACCTTCTATTACGAAGGAAGCCCATTCAACCTGTTGTTCCTCAGTACATCGGAGAGCCTAAAAGGTCTTCTCTAACTGCATGATCCTGGCCTCTGCCACCATCGGGTCCAGAGTACCATATAAAGTAGGAGGCCGTAGTCTCCGAAAAGCTTCAAGTCCAGCGGTGTGATGCACCGGCGGAGGCACAGGAGTAGTCGGTGGGGGTAGGAGTAGGCCTAGCTGCTAACAAAGCCAAGGTCTCTGCTATAGAGTCCATAGCATTCGTGAAGTAAAGCGGCTCCTCCTCTCTCGAAACCTCACCCTCGAATCGTCGAGTATGGTAACCACGACCCCGATTGCTACGTCTCATGATGTGAAAACCTGAGATTAATGGCAAAACATGAGTCTAACTTGGATACCGATCCTCACATAACATATAACAATTCAATAAACATGAAATGCTATTACCCCGAAGTATACACATAATCATATAATTATAACTTAGCTTTCTAGCATAGCTAAGATCCTTATGTTGGACATCTACCCTCTTGGAATAAGACTAAGGACATAGTCTAAACTAGAACCTAGAATAGGATCCTAGACCGAACTAAGGATTCGCTTGTTACCGGTTATATCATGGTAACAAACAAGACGACACTCCCATCTGACTTATAAGTTCAACTCAGAGGAAACACTTCCGCTTAGCCTGAGGGAAACCGATCCCTAGAGCTTTGATACCAAGTCTTTCGTGACCCAAAATACCTCCTAAGAGTTAGGGATACTTTGAATCGTGACCGTCGTATCATACCTCCAATATAATACATAAGGCACACATGGAAACCTGCCAGAGTACACAACATACATAGCGGAACGATTTGCAACGCATAGCGGAAACAATACATAACTAACATAACGGAAGCCAAAAACATAACTAATACTCCTATTACTTGGTCTAAGTATGAACCAACAAAATACAACTGTATGTATCCAAAATGTGGAGTGGACAAGTCCCACTC
Source organism: Tetracentron sinense (assembly GCA_015143295.1). Lineage (NCBI taxonomy): Eukaryota > Viridiplantae > Streptophyta > Magnoliopsida > Trochodendrales > Trochodendraceae > Tetracentron > Tetracentron sinense. The sequence goes on from JABCRI010000061.1 coordinate 75,778, forward strand.
TCACTTAACAAAATATCAAGAATCTTTCTAAAGCGATCAACAGAAATCGAAGTCACGACACCTATCTATCGAACCATCGTCTTGGTTGTAGAGCCCCGGACCTTTTCACATTTATGCATGACCCTTCGTAGCCATTTTTCCTTTAAAGTAATGCAATTAATAAATAAGGAAGAAATTGGAAATTCTGAAACGTCAGAAATGTTCGTTTTCGAAGTACGAACCCAACGCAAGTTGAATCGTCAAAATCGGACGAACGAGTCAAAAGTTATGGCCAAAACAGTTTGGTCCTGCAGACCACCGATCGCTCGGTCCATGGAGCGATCGATCGGTCCAAAACCGATCGCTCGGAGGCTATCGACTGGTCGAGATTTTACTATGGGGAAATTTTCCAGAGAGTGAAATTTCAACCGATCGCTCGGTTATGAAACCGATCGATCGGTAGGCAACCGATCGATCGGTCATTAACACCGATCGCTCGGTCCTCGCGTTTTACAGAATTTTCACTAAGGGCATTTTCGGCATTCGGGTGTTATACCCTTTCTTATATAGGATTACCCGAGCCTTTAGGGCTCATTCTCAACCCTTAGAAGATTTGGGAGATTAGAGAGAAAGGAGAAGGTTTTCCAAAACCTAGGTTTCCATTTTGGAGAGAAATCAAAGGGTTTTGAAACCCTAGATCAACCTCAAGCCCGATTTCTTCAAGATTTCGGTTCAAGCATTCGTCAAGCTCGTGTGGGGCACTCTCCTCAAGCTAGGGCAGCAGCTCACGGTCGTTGTAAAAAGGGGGATTTCTTCCTCACTTGATCAAGGTCGGTACTTCTTACTACCCTCCTAGTTATAGCTCCTCTTGCCCTTTATTTCTTCTTGTTTTCCTTCACATATATATGTGTTATGAGATTGGTGGTGTGAATGGTGAATGGAGATGGAGGTTGGCGAATGGATGCCGTGTGGATGATGTGATGAACGAATGGGAAAGGGCATTGTACTAATAATGAACATACAAGTGTGATGTGAGCATAATCCACATAGAAAAGCATGATCTAGGTTTAAGTGAATAATGAACACACCCCATGTTTGATGAAATGCCAAGGTGAGCAAAATAAATAATAAATTAAGGGAACCCATGTTTAATTGCTCTTGAAATTTGTTAGGGTTCATGATAGTGTGTTTCTTACATTTCTTAAAATGTGTAGATTATTAATTACTTAAATTGTTATATGCTATGCCTTGTGAATCACTCCAAATTGCCATATTAAATTCCAAATGCAAGTATGCACACGATCTCACGAGCACGCATGAAATGGCGTGATTTACCGATGTTTTGAGTATGGGACGTAGAGGTGGGGCATATCCTAAGATATGTTTCACTTCGCTTTTGACAAGGGCAAGAAAATCATGCATTGCATAGGGAAAGGTCTCCCATCCCCTCGCATGACATGCATAGCATCGCATGACACGCATAGCATAGCATGGCATGACACGCATAACACAGCATCACGCATTCTGCATGGATGCTAGTTGCGACGGGCTATGAACGGCAACTAGGCATTCACATTCTGCATGGATGCTAGTTGCGACGGGCTATGAACGGCAACTAGGCATACCCATCTGCATATAGGGTACTAGTTGTGACGGACTATGAACGGCAACTAGGCATGTGAACATGTTTTTAATTATGAACAAGCAAGTATGATACTCGCATGACACGCATGACATGACATAACACGCATGATATGACAAGATAAGACAACATAACAAGTTTCAAGCAAGGAAATGGTATTTTCAAGTCAAGTCAAGTGCACGATGTTTTCAAGAGGTTTCATCGGCTTTCTACGAAATACAAGCATGATTATAAATTGTTTTGTTTCCTTGTATGATATAAATTGTTCATGTTCTATATATGCAACTTGCTTCCTCCTTTATGCATGCTATCTGTATGCTATGACTGTTGGTTAGTGCTTAGTACCCGCTGAGTATTCCATGCTCAGCCGTACTTCTTATGTCGGCAGGTGACGGCGGAGCAGCTGCTCCATTTGATATCTGTGCTCCGAGTCCATGGGTGGAGGAGGAGTACGTCGAGGAGCCTTTCGAGGAACCTCCAGTTGAGGGTTACCATTAGGTGGTTGTAGATTCTGAGAGGATTAGCTGTGGGTGAGATGAGAGACTTTATCCATGTATTTTGGCGGGCCTGTCCGCGCTTTCTTCTGGTTACTTTTGTATAAACTTGGACCATATGTATATACTTAGAGGTTTGTTAGACTTCCGCTGTGTTTTATAGTTATGTTTCCGCTGTAATGTCCTCTATTGTATATGCTCTGTGGGTTTTTGCAGGTTGGGTTGTCAAGCAAGTCATGTAAGTCATGATTGAGTCGTCCAAGATTCACTCTAACTCCTAGGGTGGGTTTTGGGTCGCGACAGAAGTGGTATCAGAGCCTAGGCTTTAGGTCTCTAGGGTCACTTAGAATCTTATACCACGGCTTGACAAGAGCATATGTTAGGAAACAAGTTAGGAAGGAAGTGAGTCGGGAACGAGTCTGGTTCCAAGTTTAAGACTAAACTTTAGTCTTAGTCTAAAATGGTTGCTTTAACCAAGTACGGGTCCTAGGTACGCTAGAACACTAAAGTATAAGTATAAATGTGATGAATACTCTGATGACTTGATGTGATGTATATTAGTATTATACAACTAATACAAATTGAATTATTGAGAAATGACATTGAAATAAACTGTGGTTTTAGTGAGACTCATGTGGTGCTATTGTTCTCAGGACTTTAGTCATGAGGCGGGGCACACGGGGTCGTGGACCACACACCAGAGCTTCATCTTCTTCCAGAGATGAGGATGAGCAGCCGGACCTCTCCCAGGTCTTAGGCTCTATTGCTGAGACACTCGCCATCCTGGCGGCTCGGCAAACTATACCGGCATCAGCGGCACCTACTCCACCGCCCGCAGCTCCAGTACATCGTACAGCTGGAGTTGAGGCATTCAGGAGATTGAGGCCTCCATCCTTCCATGGGAGTGTGGACCCTCTTGCTGCGGAGGCGTGGATCCTCCAGATGGAGAAGATTTTTGCAGTCCTCTCGCCTACAGAGGAGGATAAAGTAGCATGGGCAGTTTTCATGCTAGAGGGTGAAGCCCACCATTGGTGGTTGTCCGCATTGAGGACGCGAGACTTGACCATGCAGGGTCAACCTTGGACTTGGGAGGAGTTCAAGGATACTTTTTACAAGAAGTATTTTCCGATCGGTGCACGGGAAAAGAAAGAGAGAGAATTCATCAACCTTGAGCAAGGTTCGATGTCTGTGGCCGCTTATGAGGCCAAGTTCTCGGAGCTATCACGCTTCGCGACACATATGATTGCCACCGAGGCAATGAAGGCGAGGAGGTTTGAGCAAGGGCTCAAGGATGTCATCATGGAGAAAGTGTCGGTTTTCAGGCATGCCACTTACGCCGAAGTAGTGGATAAGGCCTTATTGGTTGAGGCTAATTCTGAAGCAGTGTCTAAGAAGAGAGAGTTGGCGAGAGGCCAAGCCAGTAGTTCAGCACCTCCAGAGAGGCGGAATCGTACCGGACCTTATCAGTATACATGGCCAGCACCACCGATGAGGCCGACTTATGCGGCCCCAGCACCACGGCAGTATGTGCCACAGGCACCTCGACCTCAGGCTCTCCCGGCCCCATGGCCAGTTGTACCTCAGGTGGCGAGATATGCTCCACCTCAGGCCCCTCCTACCCGCACGCACGAGCCCTGCCCTTCATGCGGCCGAAGGCACCCAGCAGGGGATTGCCTAAGAGCATCGGGTGGATGTTTTCACTGTGGTCGCCAGGGCCACGTGATCAGGGATTGCCCTACCCGGCATTTACCAGGCCAGTCTCAGGGGATCAGGCCACCAGCACGCCCAGCAGGATCACATCAGGCGTCATCTCAGACTACCCGGTCCACACCTCAGTCTCGCCAGGCGAACCAGGGGCGAGTTTTTGCCTTGACAGAGGGCGATGCACTTGCATCTGACGATGTGGTGCAAGGTAAGCGTTAGGAGTTATTGTCCTTATTCGTGATTGTTATGTTATGTTTTATTCCTTGTGTACGTAGTTGGTATGCTATATATATATATATCTACGTGTATACACTGTTGAGGCTTGAATTGACGTAACTAGTCTAAAATTTCAGGAACCCTACTAGTCAATGAGTATTTGGCTCGAGTGTTGATTGATACCGGGTCTACTCATTCGTTTGTCTCGCCGAGTTTTTCAGAAGGCTTTTCTGGGGAGCCAAGTCAGCTAGAACCGGAGTTAGCCATTTCGACTCCTCTTGGCAAAACAGTATTGGCAGATCAAGTGTATAGAAATGGTGTGGTCCAAGTTGGAAGCCACGAGTTGGCAGCTGACCTCATCGTCCTTGGATTCCAAGACTTTGATGTTATATTGGGAATGGATTGGTTAGCAGCACATCATGGGCATGTAGCTTGCTTTGAGAAAATGGTACTCTTCAAGCCGGTAAAAGGAAAACCATTTCACTTTCGGGGGTTAAAAAGTAGAGACATTGCCCGTTTTGCGGCGTTGAGCTTAGCTAACCCCGAGGCAAAGGACTCATCGACTATTCCGGTTGTGAGTGAGTTCCTGGATGTATTTCCAGAGGAGTTGCCAGGATTGCCTCCAGACAGGGAGATTGAGTTTATGATCGAGCTTGCACCAGGCACAGCTCCTGTATTCAGAGCTCCGTATAGAATGGCCCCTATTGAACTCAAGGAGTTAAAGACTCAGTTGGAGGAATTGCAAGGCCTTGGCTTCATTCGACCAAGTGTCTCACCGTGGGGTGCCCCAGTGTTGTTTGTTAAGAAGAAAGATGGCTCGATGCGGATGTGTGTCGATTACCGGCAATTGAACAAAGTCACTATAAAGAATAGGTATCCATTGCCTAGGATTGACGACTTGTTCGATCAGTTGAAGGGAGCAAGATTTTTCTCAAAGATAGATCTTCGATCGGGTTATCACCAGTTGAAGATTAAGGCGGAAGATGTTCCCAAAACTGCTTTTAGGACTCGATATGGACACTACGAGTTCTTGGTGATGCCTTTTGGACTCACGAACGCGCCGGCAGCCTTTATGGATTTGATGAACCGGGTGTTCCGACCATACCTAGATCGGTGCGTGATTGTATTTGTTGATGACATTTTGGTCTATTCCCAGACACGGGAAGATCACATACGCGACCTTCGCCTTGCATTGGAAATGTTAAGAGAGCACAAGCTATACGCCAAAATTTGCAAGTGTGAGTTTTGGTTGGAAGAGGTGGCATTCCTAGGCCACGTGGTATCAGCGGAAGGCATTTCGGTGGATCCAAAGAAGATAGAGGCAGTTATGAGTTGGGCGAGGCCCAAGAGTGTCACGGAGATTCGCAGCTTTCTTGGGTTGGCAGGCTACTATAGGAGATTCGTAGAGGGTTTCTCTAGCCTTGCAGCGCCGCTCACTTACCTGACAAGGAAGAACGCTAAGTTCGTATGGAGCGACAAGTGTGAGATCAGTTTCATGGAACTGAAGAAGAGGCTTACTACAGCTCCTGTCCTTACAGTACCATCTGGACCTCTTGGGTATGAGGTGTACAGTGATGCCTCACATGTTGGACTTGGATGTGTGCTTATGCAACACAAGAAGGTCATTGCCTATGCATCGAGGCAATTGAAGGAGCATGAGAAGAATTACCCCACGCACGACTTAGAGCTTGCCGCTGTCGTGTTTGCGCTCAAGATCTGGCGACATTACTTATACGGGGTGGAATTCTATGTGTATACGGATCACAAGAGTCTCAAATACCTCTTTTCCCAAAAGGAATTGAATCTAAGGCAACGGCGTTGGATGGAATTCCTGAAGGACTATGATTGTACCATTCAATACCACCCGGGTAAAGCAAATGTAGTGGCTGATGCTTTGAGTAGAAGACCTCCGGGGTTATTAGCATGCATGTTAGTGCAGGAATGGAAGCTACTTGAAGACTTGGCAAATCTGGACATTAGTGTGAATGACTCTGTCCGTAGTCCTATCTTGGCAAATGTCACGGTTCGGCCATACATTATAGATTTGATCCAAGAGTATCAAGCCATGGATGCGGAATTGTTGGCTTTCCGGGACAAGGAAGTTGCCAAGGGCAGTGAAGACTTTTCTCTCACTAGTCGGGGTGCTATCACATTCAAGGGAAGGCTGTGCGTCCCAGCCAATGCAGACCTTCGAAGAGAGATTTTGGATGAAGCACACCGTTCGAAGTACACAGTGCATCCAGGGGGTACGAAGATGTACCGGAACCTCAAGAGTCACTTTTGGTGGCGAAATATGAAGAGGGAGGTTGCGGAATATGTAGCACGGTGCTTGGTGTGTCAACAGGTGAAGGCAGAACACATGCGGCCCGCCGGTCTATTACAGTCCCTTCCGATTCCCGAGTGGAAATGGGAGAATATATCCATGGATTTCATAGTTGGCTTGCCAAAGACGGCAAGGGGCTCAGATGCGATATGGGTAGTAGTGGATCGTTTGTCGAAATCCGCTCATTTCCTACCGTACCGAACTACTTTCAACTCTAGCCAGTTAGCCGCTTTGTACATCAAGGAAGTGGTGAGGTTGCACGGAGTGCCCGTTAGTATTGTGTCAGATCGGGATCCAAGATTCACATCGCGATTCTGGAAAAGCTTCCAGGAGGCTATGGGTTCCCGACTCGATTTCAGCACCGCTTTTCATCCACAGACGGATGGACAAACCGAGAGAGTGAACCAAGTCATTGAAGACATGCTTCGGGCTTGTATGACGGATTTCAGAGGCAGTTGGGAAGAGCATTTGCCTTTGGTTGAATTCGCCTACAATAACAGCTATCAGGCAAGTATCCAAATGGCACCATTTGAGGCCTTGTATGGGCGAAGTTGTAGGTCTCCTCTCTATTGGGATGAGGTAGGAGAAAGGAAATTACTTGGTCCAGAATTGATTGAACAAACTGCAAACACAGTAAAGATCATTCGGGATCGATTGAAAGCCGCTCAAGATCGCCAGAAAAGTTATGCGGACACGCGCCGTAGGGACTTGGAATTTCAAGTAGGGGATCAAGTTTTTGTGAAAGTATCTCCTAGCAAAGGGATCATGAGATTTGGCAAGCGAGGCAAGCTCAGTCCTCGCTATGTTGGACCGTTTGAGATTATCACGCGGGTTGGTGAAGTTGCTTATCGAGTAGCTCTCCCACCTCACATGGCCGCGGTTCACAACGTTTTCCACGTGTCTATGCTTCGGAAGTACATTGCGGACCCTTCGCATGTACTAGAATTGGAACCGTTGGAAATTCGAGAAGATCTCACATTGGTTGAGAAGCCGATTCACATATTGGATCGAAGAGATCAAGTGCTTCGCAACAAGACTATCCATTTGGTCCTAGTGCAATGGCAACACCATGCTCGGGAAGAAGCTACATGGGAGCGTGAAGCCGAAGTCAAAGCGAAGTACCCAGAAATATTTGAATGAGTTTTGTATAAGTTTGTATATGACTTGTAATTTTCTTGTTGATTTGTAATGCAAGTAGCGTCTAAATTTCGAGGACGAAATTTTTGTAAGGGGGGAAGGATGTAGAGCCCCGGACCTTTTCACATTTATGCATGACCCTTCGTAGCCATTTTTCCTTTAAAGTAATGCAATTAATAAATAAGGAAGAAATTGGAAATTCTGAAACGTCAGAAATGTTCGTTTTCGAAGTACGAACCCAACGCAAGTTGAATCGTCAAAATCGGACGAACGAGTCAAAAGTTATGGCCAAAACAGTTTGGTCCTGCAGACCACCGATCGCTCGGTCCATGGAGCGATCGATCGGTCCAAAACCGATCGCTCGGAGGCTATCGACTGGTCGAGATTTTACTATGGGGAAATTTTCCAGAGAGTGAAATTTCAACCGATCGCTCGGTTATGAAACCGATCGATCGGTAGGCAACCGATCGATCGGTCATTAACACCGATCGCTCGGTCCTCGCGTTTTACAGAATTTTCACTAAGGGCATTTTCGGCATTCAGGTGTTATACCCTTTCTTATATAGGATTACCCGAGCCTTTAGGGCTCATTCTCAACCCTTAGAAGATTTGGGAGATTAGAGAGAAAGGAGAAGGTTTTCCAAAACCTAGGTTTCCATTTTGGAGAGAAATCAAAGGGTTTTGAAACCCTAGATCAACCTCAAGCCCGATTTCTTCAAGATTTCGGTTCAAGCATTCGTCAAGCTCGTGTGGGGCACTCTCCTCAAGCTAGGGCAGCAGCTCACGGTCGTTGTAAAAAGGGGGATTTCTTCCTCACTTGATCAAGGTCGGTACTTCTTACTACCCTCCTAGTTATAGCTCCTCTTGCCCTTTATTTCTTCTTGTTTTCCTTCACATATATATGTGTTATGAGATTGGTGGTGTGAATGGTGAATGGAGATGGAGGTTGGCGAATGGATGCCGTGTGGATGATGTGATGAACGAATGGGAAAGGGCATTGTACTAATAATGAACATACAAGTGTGATGTGAGCATAATCCACATAGAAAAGCATGATCTAGGTTTAAGTGAATAATGAACACACCCCATGTTTGATGAAATGCCAAGGTGAGCAAAATAAATAATAAATTAAGGGAACCCATGTTTAATTGCTCTTGAAATTTGTTAGGGTTCATGATAGTGTGTTTCTTACATTTCTTAAAATGTGTAGATTATTAATTACTTAAATTGTTATATGCTATGCCTTGTGAATCACTCCAAATTGCCATATTAAATTCCAAATGCAAGTATGCACACGATCTCACGAGCACGCATGAAATGACGTGATTTACCGATGTTTTGAGTATGGGACGTAGAGGTGGGGCATATCCTAAGATATGTTTCACTTCGCTTTTGACAAGGGCAAGAAAATCATGCATTGCATAGGGAAAGGTCTCCCATCCCCTCGCATGACATGCATAGCATCGCATGACACGCATAGCATAGCATGGCATGACACGCATAACACAGCATCACGCATTCTGCATGGATGCTAGTTGCGACGGGCTATGAACGGCAACTAGGCATTCACATTCTGCATGGATGCTAGTTGCGACGGGCTATGAACGGCAACTAGGCATACCCATCTGCATATAGGGTACTAGTTGTGACGGACTATGAACGGCAACTAGGCATGTGAACATGTTTTTAATTATGAACAAGCAAGTATGATACTCGCATGACACGCATGACATGACATAACACGCATGATATGACAAGATAAGACAACATAACAAGTTTCAAGCAAGGAAATGGTATTTTCAAGTCAAGTCAAGTGCACGATGTTTTCAAGAGGTTTCATCGGCTTTCTACGAAATACAAGCATGATTATAAATTGTTTTGTTTCCTTGTATGATATAAATTGTTCATGTTCTATATATGCAACTTGCTTCCTCCTTTATGCATGCTATCTGTATGCTATGACTGTTGGTTAGTGCTTAGTACCCGCTGAGTATTCCATGCTCAGCCGTACTTCTTATGTCGGCAGGTGACGGCGGAGCAGCTGCTCCATTTGATATCTGTGCTCCGAGTCCATGGGTGGAGGAGGAGTACGTCGAGGAGCCTTTCGAGGAACCTCCAGTTGAGGGTTACCATTAGGTGGTTGTAGATTCTGAGAGGATTAGCTGTGGGTGAGATGAGAGACTTTATCCATGTATTTTGGCGGGCCTGTCCGCGCTTTCTTCTGGTTACTTTTGTATAAACTTGGACCATATGTATATACTTAGAGGTTTGTTAGACTTCCGCTGTGTTTTATAGTTATGTTTCCGCTGTAATGTCCTCTATTGTATATGCTCTGTGGGTTTTTGCAGGTTGGGTTGTCAAGCAAGTCATGTAAGTCATGATTGAGTCGTCCAAGATTCACTCTAACTCCTAGGGTGGGTTTTGGGTCGCGACATTGGTAGTGATCCATGGAAGGCCCGGGTCGAAGTACTCTTTCTCTACCCAAGGCTCCGTACCACATAAGTCAAATGGAACCTGAGCACCGACAATGATAAAAAATATCGACTGAGCATGGAATACTTAGTGTATACAAGCTACTAACAATAAAGTAATAATAGCATAGAGCATGCGAGTCATGGAGAATGAAACCCTTAAAGCATATCAAAGCGTAGAAATCGTGAATAGTACATATGATCAAATCCGAAAATAAACCGTGTGAGTCATGCGATAATCATAGCCTTGTGAGTTCTTAGAGTTCATGGAGTTCCTTAGAGTCGTTTATGATCCGTAGAGACATAGAGCAATATCGTAGAGCATATCCATAGAGCAAAACATAGAGATCTTAGAGCATTTGTATTCATGATCCTTAGAGCTTGTGAAGTGATTTTAGAGCTTATCATAGAGTTCTTGTGAGTTTAGCATGATCCTTTTGAGCTTGTGAACCGATCTTAGACAAATCATGGAGTTACTTAGAATCATTCATATAAGTCATTTGTTTGAAAACCCTTTTTGTGGCATTGAGGAAATCCATGTAAAACATCGGTCCATGCGAGCATATGAAAATATGAGTGTAATATCATGTCTAAACACCCAAAAACCCTTAGAGGCATTAACACAAACACATAGAAGGCATAATAGTGATAGCTTACATCAAAGTATATAAAGTATAACTATTCACACCATAGCAAACAAGAGATATATAGTATAGAATGAGAAGAACAACATGTGGTAACTAGTAGTATCACTAGATTGGTAGTAGAGTTTATCTACCTTGGTGAAATAAGTGATTTTGATTCCAAAAGCTTGGAACAAGTGAGAACCTTGAGTTCTTGGTTGAAAAACACAAAAGGAGGGAAGAACTTGATCTCTCCTTCAAGCTTGAGCAACAACCTAGCTTCTCTCTTTCTTCTACCTCTCACAATCTCTCAAAATAGTGCACAAAGGGTTTTTGAAACCCTAAGGCATGAACAAGCCCTTATATAGGCAAAGGGGACATGGCTAAAGTCTTAAAAACCCTTAATGAAGAAAGTCTGCGTATGAACGATCGATCGGTGGTACAAACCGAGCGATTGGTGGCTTACGAGCGATCGGTGGTTTCAACCGAGAGATCGGTTGAAAACACCCTCTTTTGAATTTTTTCCCATACAAATAAGTTAACCAGTCGATAGCTTCCGATTGATCGGTTTAAGACTGGTCGATCGTGTAACGACCCGAATATTTTTATAAATAAAAATATTATATATATTCAGTATATGACTGAATATTTGGTAATTCCTAGTATTACCTAAGTATATAAGTCATTATATCACTTGATTAGGTGATAATGGAGTATATTAAGCTTAATAGATAAAGCTTAGTGTTAATTTAGATATTTAACACTAAAGTAATTTAATTAGGTGATAATGGAATATATATTAAGCTTAATGTATAAAGCTTAGTGTTAAAATATGTATTTAACACTTAAAGTAAATTGGATCATGACAAGTGGCAATATCATACGGTGGATGCCCAATTATTTAATGAAAGAGTTGATCATGAGCTAAGAGGAGGACACGTGGCAAGTGCCACATGTCAACACCACAAAAAGGGACGTCCAAGATTAACTGTGGTTAGAGTTAATTAACTAAGATGAGTTAATCATAGAGTTAAAAACATCATGATGATGACATATGGCATAATATCCACATATCTTCATCTATTAAATGGATGGACAAGATTTAATCTTGAGGTATCTAATGCCACATGGCACCTTTATTAAATAGGTTCATGGAACAAAAGAAGCAAACATGAGATAAGGGAGAAGAACCTAAAAATCTCCCACCATGGATGATGTCCACGCCCACCCCTTGGGTATCTTGGGAGTTAACCACTTGGGTTGGTTAAACTAACCATGATTCAAGTTAAAAGATTCATGAATATTAGTCTATATACATAATTAATGGATTCATGAATTAATATATTCCATGAATCTAAGTTGGAAAATCATGAATTTAGTCTATGTATATATTAATATATTCATGAATTAATGTGGTCCATTGAATCTAAATTGGTGATTCATGAATTTAGTTTATGTACATAATTAATGTATTCATGAATTAATAGGATCCATGAATCTAACCCATGTACATAATTAATGAATACATGAATTAGGATAGGATTAATTGAAGTGAATCTTCTAATTCATGAACCATAATTAGTATGCATCTAATTATTGTGATGTACCTAATTAATATGAGGAGGAATCTCCTACCCTATATATACCCCATTCCCACCCTTGTGTCTCACTCCAAGCTAACGTCTAAACCATGAGGGAATAGTGAGAGAGCAAGGAAGAAAAAGAAGAAAGAAAGAAGAAAGAAAGAAAGGAAAGAAGAAAGGGATCGTGCCAAGCCGTACTTCGGTTTCGGTAAAAAAGGTAAGTTATATCCGAGAATCTCATTTTAAATAGCATTTTAGAATGAAGGTTAGTAAAAGCAAGTATTTTTATATAAGGTGAAATATGTAAGTGATATTCTATGATATCATTCTAAATAGTAATTTAGAACGAAGGTTATGATTAGATGATAATTATTCTACTATATCTATGGAAATAAATAGTATGATCTTACTATATTAAAATGCTGTAAAAATAGTATAATAATACTATGATAGTATTACCTTACTATGTTTAATTGTTGGAAAATAGTATTATCTTACTATGTTTAATTGCTGGAAAATAGTATAAGAGATACTAGAAACTAGTATAATGATACTATGAATGATTGGATAAAGGATATATTGAAATTCTGGAAAAAGATAGTATAATAATACTATGGTCAAATCATAAGATGATGTTATGTAACGTGTTAACAATATAGAGTGATGATATTAGTACGTTACATGTTATTCATATATTACATTCTATGATATAATAATAGATGTAATTGAAAATGAGGATTCTAAATTGTGAAGTTATAGTTATGAGAAAAACTATAATAAAAATGATTAAAATGGAAATCATAATGTTATGATGTATAATGTCTTAATGAGAAGGCAAGGAAAACACTTATCTTATAAAGGGTTTCAAGACAGATGGGTGAACCCCAAAAGGGAAGACCGTTCGGCAATTATCTTGAGGGGTTAAGGAAAATCCCAAGACATGTGGGTGAGCCCCAAAAGGGAATACCATTCGGCGATCATCTTGAGAGACATGATTAAGATAAGTCAGAAATAAAGGAAAAAGATAAAAGAAAATGAATATTTATCTTAGGTCTCAAGACAGATGGGTGAGCCCCAAAAGGGAATACCGTTCGGCAATCATCTTGAGGGGTTAAGGAAAATCCCAAGACAGATGGGTGAATCCCAAAAGGGAATACCGTTCGGCGATCATCTTGAGAGACATGAGTAAGATAAGTCTGAAAAATAAATGAAAAAATAAAGGAAAAGATAAAGAATGTTTTTCTTAAAAATGTCTCAAGATAGTGGCGAGGTAAAGGAAGGCCGTTCGACAATACTTCATGAGGAGTAATGATGGCTCCGAGATGGAATGAAATACTTCATGAGGGGTCAAACTCCAAGATGGAATGAGTCTAAAGAGGTGTACCTTTCAGGGATCATCTTGAGAGGCAAAGTTAAGATAAACTGGATCCGAGTAAAAGATATTTAAAAAAAATGTTGAAAATAATATTAAAAGTTTTAATATTATATATATTGTTATGCTTATTCTATCTTGTTATTTAGCATGATATCCTGGAATATTCTTATTGGACTTCATAGCTCACTGACCTTTTATGTATCCAGATGAACAGTAAAAGAACAACTTGAAAGCGACGTTCGAAGAAGGGCGGAGTTGCTTTTGATCTTGATGTTATATTTTGTTATATGTTCATTTGGATGTAATTAAACTGGTTATGTAAACCTTAACTTTAATTATGGACATGGTTATGATGGCTATTGCATATGGAAAGAGAAGAAGGGTTTAAAATTTTAATTCCCTTGGTATTTTATGCTTGCGCATTATAAGAGAAAAAGGATCTCACGGACGGATTACTCTTACATTTCATGAGTGAAATGTTAAGTTTAAGTCGGGTCGTGACAGTTGGTATCAGAGCGAGGCAATTCCCATCATAACATGTCCCTAGGTATAAAACTTAGTTTTATATATAGATATACAAAAACGAGAACCTAGTTATATACATAGATACATAGTATAAACTAGGGAAAATATGCATTTATTAGATGACATGACTAGTCGAGATGATTATGAAAGCTAGATCATAGAATGACTGGTTGAAATGATTATGCAAACTAGATCTTAAAATGATTCGATTATATTAATGGTTATTTTTATGATAGATGCAAACTACAAGGAAGAAATCATGGGTAATCCTAATAATGGTGAAGATGAATTTGAGGAAATTGTTGTGAATAATTTTGATATGATCGTTTAGAGTTGGACATAAATAGTAAATCTTAGGATATGATTGAAAATGATAGTATCCTAATATACTTTGATGACTTCAAAATGATGAAAAGATTAAAGTATGTATCATTTTTAGGATTTATTGATCATTTAGTGACTGAAAAGTGGATTCAAATGATTACTCGAAAGATGAGGTAACAACTAAGCCTCCAGAAGATGAAAACCATTTAGAGCCTTATATATATAGGTTATAAATGAATGATATAAGTTTGAAGTTTATCTAATACAATGTTCATAAATTATATATTATGATTTTTGGTTGAATTGTTTTCTTGGTTGTTTATATTTTCAAGTTATTATACTATTGTTTTAAATAGGAAAACATGCCGCCTAGGAGAGCCTCCAACAACACCTTAGCTGGAGCCTTTGAAGCCATAACAGCCCTAGGAAACCTGATACAACAACAGCAGAACCTGAATATCGCTCATATTGCACCACCCTTGAACCAAAGAAATAGAAACTGGTTAGAGCAATTCAAGAAATTGAGGCCACCAACATTTTATGGTGCTACCAATCCCTTAGTAGCAGAAAAATGGATTCGAAGTATTGAGAAGATCTTTAGGGCAATGGCCTGTGTTGAGGAAAACAAAACCGAGTTAGCTGTGTTTATGTTAGAAGGAGAGGCTAAACACTGGTGGATAACAGTTGAAAGAACTATCCCAGAGAACCTTAGGCCTATTCCTTGGGTAAGATTTACTGAATTATTTTATGAAAAGTATTTTTCATCTGCTATGAAGAAAAGAAAAAAAATCGAATTTCTTCAACTCACACAAGGGAGTTTGACGGTTAGTGAGTATGAACAAAAGTTCAATGAATTATCGAGGTTTGCACCACGATTGGTGGAAGATGAACAATGGAGAATAGATAAATTTGAGGAAGGATTGAAGACTGCAATCCGAGGGAAGTTAGCAGTTCAACGATTTACATCATTTATAGATATTCTAGATCGGGCTTTGAAAATTGAAAGAGTCCATGAGGAATTCCAAAAGCCTAGTGATGGCAAAGGGAAGAAAATAGTCGAGAGGATTGGGATAAGAAACCAGTCTGGAAGACTTGGGATAATAAATCATCGGGAGATTGGAACAAGAAAAGAAAGTTTGAAGAGAACAAGCAAGGAAATGATACTGAGAAGACGGTACCAACTTGTGGTCATTGTGGTAAAAAGGGCCACAATTCTGAAAGATGTCGAGCGATTTCTAGAGCATGTTATCAGTGTGGCAAGATGGGACATGTCAAGATGGATTGTCCAGAGTTACTAAAGAAATTGACGGATGGAAGCAAAGGTCGTGTCTTCACTATTACTCAGGAAGAAGCCAAGGAATATGAGGACGTTATTGAAGGTAAGATTCTTATCTTTCAAATTGCTACTATAGCATTAATAGACATTGACTCTAAACATTCTTTTGTGTCTTCATATGTTGCTAAGAATATTAGAATTAAGACTGACACATTAGCGCACATGATGTCGATTACCACACCATCTGGAAAGATTTTGTGCACCAAAACCTTCTACGATCAGTGTCCTACACAAATTGATAGTGTGCAAATGACTGTTTATCTCATAGTGTTAGATATAAAAGATTTTAATCTCGTACTAGGGATGGATTGGATTTCAGAACACTGTGTTGTAAGTTGATTATAAGGCTAGGACATTAACCTTTAGGATTCCAGGCATCTTTGAGTATGTCATGCGAGGAATTGAAAAGGAAAAAGATTTGTGATCTATAACACCTCAGTAGTCAAGGAATTTTTGAGATATATTTCCTGAGGAATTACCAAGACTTGCACTAGTTCGGGAGATTGATTTTTCGATAGACATTATTCTTGGAACATGCTCGATATAGAAAACATCTTAAGATTATACTCTAGACCTGGAAGGAAATATCAATTATTCACTAAATTCTTGAAGTACGAATTTTGGCTGGAAAATGTATCTTTCTTAGGTCACATAGTATCCAGTGATGGAATTTCAGTGGATCCATCCAAATTAAGACAATATTGGAGTGAGAAAGGCCAACTAATGATCCGAAGTTTTCTAAGACTAGCCGATTATTACAAGAGATTTGTTGATGGATTCTTTAGGTTAGTTGCCCCATTAACTGAATTAAGAAGGAAAATTTTCAAATTTGAGTGGTCACCATTAGAGGAAAAGATTTTCAAGAATTGAAGAGTCAATTTACCACAACTCAATTTTAACAATCCCCTCGGGAATGAGAGGTCATGCAGTCTATTATGATGTGTCTCATAAATGATTGAGTTGTGAATTGATGCAAAATGGAAAAGTGATTACTTATGCATCTAGGAAGTTGAAGACTCACGAAAACAACTACCCCACTCATGATCTTGAGTTGCTGGCAATTTGGAGACATTAATTATTGGGGGAAAATTTGGTAGTATTCACCGACCACAAAAGTTAGATGTATTTATTTTTTCAAAAAAGAACTCAATTTGCGACAATGAAGATAGATGGAGTTCTTGAAAGACTACTACTATATAATCTAATATCTATTGTTAAAGAAAATATCGTTGCTGATGCACTGAGGTGGAAAACAGTTGGATCATTGGCAAGTATTAAAATGAGGATGTGAAAAGTGATTAAAGAATTTATATTTGAGATTTGAATGTTGAGGAAAAAGATCAAAGTCAGTGTTGGTTAATATTCAAGTTCAGCTTGAATTAATACGGAAAATTAAGGAAACACAGGCTCGAGATACTGAATTAATGACACTTGAGGATAAAATCCAGGAAGGTCAATCTGATGATTTCAAAGTTTCGGCTGATGGGATTCTAAAATTTTGAAATCGAATATATGTACGGAATTGAAAATGAGTTATTAGACGAAACTCATAAGTCTCGATATGCTGTACATCTAAGGAACACAAAGATGTACCATTAATTAAAGTCAAATTGTTGGTGGAATGGTTAGAAGAGAGGCTCATTAAAGTTCTTGATCATAAGAAGCATGTATTGTGGAACAAGACAGATTAATTATTACAAAGTTTTGTAGCAATATCACGGTCAAGAAGAGACGACTTGGGAGCGCGAGACCGAAATAAAAGAGAAGTATCCCCGATTGTTCGAATAATCAGGTATGATTTTAAATTTTGAGGACAAAATTCCAATAAGAAGGGGAGAATGTAACGACCAGAATATTTTTATAAATAAAAATATTATATATATTCAGTATATGACTGAATATTTGGTAATTCCTAGTATTACCTAAGTATATAAGTCATTATATCACTTGATTAGGTGATAATGGAGTATATTAAGCTTAATACATAAAGCTTAGTGTTAATATAGATATTTAACACTAAAGTAATTTAATTAGGTGATAATGGAATATATATTAAGCTTAATGTATAAAGCTTAGTATTAAAATATGTATTTAACACTTAAAGTAAATTGAATCATGACAAGTGGCAATATCATACGGTGGATGCCCAATTATTTAATGAAAGAGTTGATCATGAGCTAAGAGGAGGACACGTGGCAAGTGCCACATGTCAACACCACAAAAAGGGACGTCCAAGAATAACTGTGGTTAGAGTTAATTAACTAAGATGAGTTAATCATAGAGTTAAAAACATCATGATGATGACATATGGCATAATATCCACATATCTTCATCTATTAAATGGATGGACAAGATTTAATCTTGAGGTATCTAATGCCACATGGCACCTTTATTAAATAGGTTCATGGAACAAAAGAAGCAAACATGAGATAAGGGAGAAGAACCTAAAAATCTCCCACCATGGATGATGTCCACGCCCACCCCTTGGGTATCTTGGGAGTTAACCACTTGGGTTGGTTAAACTAACCATGATTCAAGTTAAAAGATTCATGAATATTAGTTTATGTACATAATTAATGGATTCATGAATTAATATATTCAATGAATCTAAGTTGGAAAATCATGAATTTAGTCTATGTATATATTAATAAATTCATGAATTAATGTGGTCCATTGAATCTAAATTGGTGATTCATGAATTTAGTTTATGTACATAATTAATGTATTCATGAATTAATAGGATCCATGAATCTAACCCATGTACATAATTAATGAATACATGAATTAGGATAGGATTAATTGAAGTGAATCTTCTAATTCATGAACCATAATTAGTATGCATCTAATTATTGTGATGTACCTAATTAATATGAGGAGGAATCTCCTACCCTATATATACCCCATGCCCACCCTTGTGTCTCACTCCAAGCTAACGTCTAAACCATGAGGGAATAGTGAGAGAGCAAGGGAGAAAAAGAAGAAAGAAAGAAGAAAGAAAGAAAGGGAGAGAAAAAGAAGAAGAAAGAAAGAAAGGAAAGAAGAAAGGGATCGTGCCAAGCCGTACTTCGGTTTCAGTAAAAAAGGTAAGTTATATCCGAGGATCTCATTTTAAATAGCATTTTAGAATAAAGGTTAGTAAAAGCAAGTATTTTTATATAAGGTGAAATATGTAAGTGATATTCTATGATATCATTCTAAATAGTAATTTAGAATGAAGGTTATGATTAGATGATAATTATTCTACTATATCTATGGAAATAAATAGTATGATCTTACTATATTAAAATGCTGTAAAAATAGTATAATAATACTATGATAGTATTACCTTACTATGTTTAATTGTTGGAAAATAGTATTATCTTACTATGTTTAATTGCTGGAAAATAGTATAAGAGATACTAGAAA
The DNA here is from genome assembly GCA_015143295.1 of Tetracentron sinense. Lineage (NCBI taxonomy): Eukaryota > Viridiplantae > Streptophyta > Magnoliopsida > Trochodendrales > Trochodendraceae > Tetracentron > Tetracentron sinense. The sequence goes on from JABCRI010000061.1 coordinate 94,915, forward strand.
CTAGTATAATGATACTATGAATGATTGGATAAAGGATATATTGAAATTCTGGAAAAAGATAGTATAATAATACTATGGTCAAATCATAAGATGATGTTATGTAACGTGTTAACAATATAGAGTGATGATACTAGTACGTTACATGTTATTCATATATTACATTCTATGATATGAAAATAGATGTAATTGAAAATGAGGATTCTAAATTGTGAAGTTATAGTTATGAGAAAAACTATAATAAAAATAATTAAAATGGAAATCATAATGTTATGATGTATAATGTCTTAATGAGAAGGCAAGGAAAACACTTATCTTATAAAGGGTTTCAAGACAGATGGGCGAGCCCCAAAAGGGAAGACCATTCGCCAATCATCTTGAGGGGTTAAGGAAAATCCCAAGATAGGTGGGTGAGCCCCAAAAGGGAATACCATTCGGCGATCATCTTGAGAGACAGGATTAAGATAAGTCAGAAATAAAGGAAAAAGATAAAAGAAAATGAATATTTATCTTAGGTCTCAAGAAAGATGGGTGAGCCCCAAAAGGGAATACCGTTCGGCAATCATCTTGAGGGGTTAAGGAAAATCCCAAGACAGATGGGTGAGCCCCAAAAGGGAATACCGTTCGGCGATCATCTTGAGAGACAGGATTAAGATAAGTCGAAAATAAAAGAAAAAGATAAAAGAAAATGAATATTTATCTTAGGTCTCAAGACAGATGGGTGAGCCCCAAAAGGGAATACCGTTCGGCAATCATCTTGAGGGGTTAAGAAAAATCCCAAGACAGATGGGTGAGCCCCAAAAGGGAATACCGTTTGGCGATCATCTTGAGAGACAGGAGTAAGATAAGTCTGAAAAATAAATGAAAAAATAAAGGAAAAGATAAAGAATGTTTATCTTAAAAATGTCTCAAGATAGTGGCGAGGTAAAGTGTCACGCCCCAAAATGCCCCCTAGGAGTTTAGGGATAATTTAGGCGTGACACTTCGTACCTGCCGAACCATCCTGTAGTAAACAAGATAAATAAAGTACTAAACAATGATAATCAGAGCGCGGAAGCTAAACATAATTTGCGGAAGCGAAAACTAAAATTTTCTTTTCTTTATAATGATCCAAAATGTAGTATTCCAAGTTAACATAAATACAAAACATGTCTAAGTCTAAGGTGGACAGGCCCACCTATCAAAATATCAAAATACATAAGACCCAACACTATCTCGCTCAATAGTCACCCCCGTGGGGCCAATGGTCTAAGTCTCTTGCCTCCGCCTGAGGCTCGACTACTAGATCCTCATACGGTTCTTCCTCCCCGTAGTCCTCCTCTATCCAAGGACCCTGATCACATATGTCAAGAGGGGCTCGCGCACCTGCCGACATGAAAGTACGGCTGAGCATGGAATACTCAGCGAGTACAAGCTACTAGCTAGCCATAACAATAATAACACACGTAATAGTCATACCATGCAAAGTAGTAATAGAAGCATCACGAACTAACAGTATTTGACATGGTACAATACAATCATTTAGAAGTGTGTGCATGAATGCAAAAACACCGATAAAACCCAAGCTTGAAACCCATGTCCTGTCTCGATATGCCTCGTAGAAATCATGTATGCGTGCATGCATGAATGCATGATCATCATCTTGTAAACTTTCATCTTGTAACTTGTGAGCCAGAGGTTAGTACCCGAATGTCCCTGGGCTACCAACCTCCTTGATATGCAATGCACTTGTGAGCCAGAGATTAGTACCAGAATGTCCCTGGGCTACCAACCTCCTTGATATGCAATGTTTGGTTTTCTTGTGAGCCAGAGGCTAGTACCCGAATGTCCCTGGGCTACCAACCTCCTTGACAATAGGTGATTTTTATTACTTGTTTAGTTTTCTTGTGAGCCAGAGGTTAGCACCCGAATCTCCCTGGGCTACCAACCTCCTTGACATGCAATATTTTCTTGTTGTTTATTATATGCACATGCTCTTGAAATCTCGGTTCATGCTATCATGCGTGCTCATGTGCGTGCCAATAATAATAATCGTGGGAATGCGCTTAACAAAAGAGATATGGCATTACAATTCAATTCATAATATTAGCATAGGTAACTTAAGTAATTCACATGACATTGGATCAATTCATCGTCTATAAGAACACATGCATAAAACCTATTTCTATTTTCTTTATCTAAGTCGTTTATTCATAGTTTAGGCATTTTGTCAAACACAACACATGCAATGTTTCTTAATAATTCATCTTGTTCTTTTTAGCGCATATTTTCCATCCAAACATCAAGGTAAGTTCATTATTGGTAAAATACCCATCCACCATTTCCATCACACACATCACACAACATACATCTCGGCATCCAATCGCCACATCCAACATTCCATCCACACATCCACACCTTTTCCATTATCTTGTTTATATTTAATGGGGGATAACACATTTCATAAGGAGGAAAACATAATATAAAGAATCACATTTTTATATATAAAACCTAGATTTTTGCTAGGGTAAGTTAGTAGGGTGTACTAACCTTAGATCAAGGCTTGATCCTTGGTAGAAACCTTGATTGAAGCTCCAACTTGAAAGAAGAACACCTTTGCTTGAAGGAGACTTGAGTTGGGGAAGAAACCCCTTTAAAAAACGTGCTTGGGTTGCTGCCCTAGCTTGGAGAACGCTCTCCACGAGTGCTTGAGCCGTGATCTTGGAGAAAAACCGGACTTGAAGTGATCTAGGGTCTCAAAACCCCTTTGATTCTTCTCCAAAAGCAAAACCCTAGCTTAGGAAACCCTTTCTCCTCTCTTCTAATCCCCCAAATCCCCTAAGTGTTGAGAATGAGCCCTAAAGGCTCGGGTTAAACTCTTAAGGTAAGAGTGAACCGACCAAAAGACCATAATACCCTTACTGAAATTTCTGCAAAAACACGAGTGCCGAACACGTTGAGCTGTGAATAGTGCCAAACACGTTGTGCTGTGAATAGTGCCGAACACGTTGTGCTGTGAATAGTGCCGAACACATTGTGCTGTGAATAGTGCCGAACACGTTGTGCTGTGAATAGTGCCGAACACGTTGTGCTGTGAATAGTGCCGAACACGTTGTGCTGTGAATAGTGCCAAACACGTTGTACTGTGAATAGTGCCGAACACGTTATCCGTTGTCTTATGTACAACGTGCCCGTCGTGAGCTGTACAACGTACACGTTGTTTGCTGTACAACGTACCGGTTGTCTGTTGCACAACGGATGCACAACGTATACGTTATCAGAGCTAGAGCTACGTTATCAGAGTACGTTGTCTATGCGTTGTCTGTGCCTTATCAGAGCATGTTGTCAGAGCTACGTCCTTAGTGCCTTCCGAGCTACGTCCTTAGTGCCTTTCCAGAGGTCGTCCTAAAGTGCATAACCGAGCGATCGATTGCCTGTAGGTCCAGACTGTTTTGGCCATATCTTTTGACTCGTTCGTCGGATTTCGACGATTCAACTTGCGTTGGGTTCGTCTTTCGAAAACGCACATTTCTAATGTTTCGGAATTTCCGATTTCTCTCTTATTTATTAATTAGACTATGAGGAAGGCCAAGTAGCTACGAAAACGGAATTCATTAAGTATAGAAAAATCCGGGGTGCTACATAAAGGAAGGCCGTTCGACAATACTTCATGAGGAGTAATGATGGCTTCGAGATGGAATGAAATACTTCATGAGGGGTCAAACTCCAAGACAGAATGAGTCTAAAGAGGTGTACCTTTTAGGGATCATCTTGAGAGGCAAAGTTAAGATAAACTGGATCCGAGTAAAAGATATTTAAAAGAAATGTTGAAAATAATATTAAAAGTTTTAATATTATATATATTGTTATGCTTATTCTATCTTGTTATTTAGCATGATATCCTGGAATATTCTTATTGGGCTTCATAGCTCACTGACCTTTTATGTATCCAGATGAACAGTAAAAGAACAACTTGGAAGCGACATTCGAAGAAGGGCGGAGTTGCTTTTGATCTTGGTGTTATATTTTGTTATATGTTCATTTGGATGTAATTAAACTGGTTATGTAAACCTTAACTTTAATTATGGACATGGTTATGATGGCTATTGCATATGGAAAGAGAAGAAGGGTTTAAAAATTTTAATTCCCTTGTTATTTTATGCTTCCGCATTATAAGAGAAAAAGGATCTCACGGACGGATTACTCTTACAGTTCATGAGTGAAATGTTAAGTTTAAGTCGGGTCGTGACAGATCGGAGGCTATCACCGAGCGATCGGTGGCCCCTTTTTTGCTGCAAAACCCTATTTTCACTTACTTGGATATTCTCCAATCCCATTTCCAACACTTTTTTAGCTTTAAACACACTCCTTAAGGATATGTAGACCTATTAAAACATGGACGCCATAAATCCAAACTCGTATATTAACATAAGGCCCATAAGTGTACAAAACCACACTTGAGCACTATTCACATACTATTCATTACTTAGTGAAATGCGGATTCAGGGTTCTACATTAATCGTTATGGGTCAATGAATTAAAATGCATGGATGCAAGAGAATAAGATAAGAATAAAGGCAACTTGCAAACTCCTTCGCGATCCCTTCCTTTATCATCTTATCGAGATCACATCGTAACATCCTCCTTAATAGCATCGCCACCAATGCATTAAACAGAATTTAAATGACATTAAGGAAACTAGTATTCCATTCGCCATTTTCAGCGAAACTGAATGAATCTGCCCTTTATAGATTGCCAAAACCTACTACATATTAACCTCTAATATGAATGCATGAATGATAAACAATTTATCATAAAATATGACCCATAACTATAATCTCATATAAAATAGATGCTACATGGTGATGGAGTACTTTTTTTTATTTTAAAAAGATTTGAAATTTGATAACCATTATCAAATCGTTCGATTAAATCTATATCTTATATAGATCAAACCCCGGAAAAATAAAACAATTATATTATCCATAAAACAATTTTCATAAAATTAATTTTAAAATATAAGATAGAATTTTCTTAAAATCTCTACAAAATTTTATTTCTTTCCCGAATGCAAGATCCTTTCTCGAATGCAAGATCCTTTCATATATATTGGTTCTACTATTATCTGAGATTGGTTCTACTATTATCCAGGATTAAAATAAAAAATAAGAGAATCGAAAATCCTTAATATGATCACATCATAAATTATGGTTTTATAATTTTTTGAATAAAATCTATTAATGGGAAAAATTATTTATTAATTAGTTTAAACAATTAATAAATATATATTAAATGATCAAATCATTTAAAAGGAATTTCAAAATAAACTCTTTATTTTGAATTTAATTATATCACATATAATACTAGTTTTTAAAATTTATTTAATTATCAAATCTCATTCAAAAATATAATAAATTTTTATTTATTCATCTCATGAACAAATAAAATAATAAAAACTACGAGCAATATTAAATAGATCTAAATTGAATTCATCTCATGAATAAAATTATCCATTTAATTACCTTATCAAAATAAACAAAAAATACTCCTAACCATGGGCTCTGATACCACTTGTAGGGGGATTTGGATAAAAATTTATGCGAAAACTGGATCCCCTTAGATCTTAACACCATAAAAAGCATCAAAATTATCTAAGAGTTTTAGTCACCAGTGAAGCTTAATCCACTCGAACCATCAGAACTCTTTGTAAATATTTCTCCGAAAAAATACTAGAAGCCCGATCCTTGTTCTTCGCTATCCCCATGAAGCTTTAGAATCTTCTTTGGAATTATAGAAACAAGAGGAAGAAGATGGAGTAATGGTGTAGACCTTCTATCACCAAAAGTACTAAGGTTCAAAACCCTAGAATAAACAAAACCCAACTTGCACCACCTTAGAAGCTCACGAAAATCCCTAGGGTCTCACGGTTTGGAGAGAGAGAGGAGAAGAGAGAAAAATTCTGGAAAAAAGTAATTAATGGTCTAGGGTGTTGGGGGTATATATCGACTAGGATCTTATCCTAATCCTATCCCAACTACAACTTATCTAGTAGGAATTATTAATTAATAATAACTCTTACTATTAATTAATTAAACTCCTACTTAATCTATAACTACTTTAGTTATAGTAATCCTACTAATTAAAGAGTCCCTATTAAAAGAGGATTCCTTAATTAAAATGGATAAGTCAACATCCAACTCATAGAAGGAATCCTAGTCAAACTAGGAAACCCTACACAAGGGTGGGCATGAGCTTCTAGGGGGCATGAGATTTGTGGAGTTAAAACTCCTTTTTGTAATCCAATTACAAATCCATCTTAATCCTAATTGTAATCCAACCATTGTATATTAATTCCATAATTAAAAGAGATATTATTGAACAATTATTCAATTAAACAAATCCTAATCCAATTAGGATTACCAAAGTGGGCGCCCCACCCTAGGGTTTAAACCCATGGGCTTGGGCCCATATTAAAAGTCCATTTTAATGGGTTTATGGATATGGGTCAAACCCATTTCCCCTTTAATTATGTTAATCAAATAATTACTAAAATAATCTCTAGATTTAGATTAACAATTAATTTAAACCATAGATTAACTTTTAATCTATTTAATTAAATGATTAACTTTTAATCACTTAAATAATTGATTAACTTTTAATCAATTATTGAACTTGTATTTCTTATGTGTGTACCTCCACAGATTGCTCTGGGACATTCTTGCCCTGGCTTACCCAATGTTATCCCATTGACCCTAAACAGGAAATACATCGGAATTGTAAGTGACGTGAGATATCCATGTTGCAATTGAATTCCAGTGTATGAACATTAACCATTATGGATCTCACCACATGAAATCTTAAATTTGATTTATCCTTCCAAATACATTATCCCTAATGGGCCTTCGAGATCGACATACTATCTAACCCATAGCCCATTGCAAATCATCCGGGTTTTCAAGACTTATGATTAAGCCATGAGAAACAATTTCTCATGAAAAACAATTTGAGAAAATGTCATGCCCCAAAACCCACCCTAGGAGTTAGAGTGATTCTTGGGGTGAGACTTGAAAATCCATCCTGCAAAACTCACATGGCATGACATAGCGGAAGCGTGAACTCAAAAATTTCTTTTCTATACATAGGTGGCATTCCAAGTTTACAAAAGAGATCAAATTGACAATCTAAATTCTTTACATCATTTTATCATTGAGTTACTAACTCATGTACATATAAAACCCTCAAAATGGAAACCCAAAATACAAGTCTCTCCCTCTTGACAACTTATCAACAAAAACCCCTATCTAGGTCTCTGTCGACCCCATGATGGTCAACTGTCAACCTTTCGATGTATAACTCCTCTGTGACTGGTCCCTGCAGGCGTGTGTCAACAAGTGTACCTGCCAAAATAATAGTTCGGCTGAGCATGGAATACTCAGCGAGTACAAGCTACTAACTAACAATAGTAATAACGTGCACATTAACGACAAGAGATATAGTTCATTACCCAAAATTAAAGCAATAATAGCAATACAGGACATCTGTAGCGTCAAAAATAAAGCAATGTAATGGTCTTAACATGCTTGCGTGAATGCAAAAACACCAATGAAACTCATACTTTAAAAGTCATGTCTTATTCTTGAAATTAGCCTTTCATGTCATTTCAAAAGTTCTGGTTCATATCCTCTTGAAATTGGGTATGTCTAGTTGCCGGTCATAGCCTGTCGCAACTAGCACCCCTCATGCTTGACTGTTCCTGTTCTTGTTCTGGGTATGCCTAGTTGCCGTTCGTAGTCCGTCGCAACTAGCATCCCTTCTGGGTATGCCTAGTTGTCGCGACCCAAAATACCCCCTAGGAGTTAAGGATACTTTGACTCGTGACCGCCATATCATACCTCCAGTATGATACATAAGGCACACGTGGAAACCTGTCAGAGTACCTGAATATACATAGCGGAAACGAAATACAATGCACAGCGGAAAAATAAAATACTAAACATAGCGGAAGCAAAAAGAATACTCCTATAACTTGGCTCAAGTAAGAACCAACAAGTATACATGTGTGAGAAACCCAAAAGTGGAGTGGACAAACCCCACACTCACATAACAAAAGACACAAGTTCTAAGTCGGTCGATCAACAGAAATCGAAGTCACGACTCCTATCTAAAACACCATCATCATGATAGTGATCCATGGAAGGCTCCGGGTCACGGTACTCTTCCTCGACCCAAGGTTCTTCGCCACACAAATCGAATGGAACCCGAGCACCTGCCGATCATAACAATATCGACTGAGCATGGAATACTCAGTGTATACAAACTAAAAACAATAAAGCAGTTGGGCATGGAGCATACGAGACATGGAGAATGAAATCCGTAAAATCCTTAAAGTATGGAAACCGTGAAAACATATGTGAGATAATATTCGAAACCAAAACTGTAACCGTGTGAGTCAATCGATAATCATAGCCTTATGAGTTCTTGTGAGTTCATGGAGTTACTTAGAGTCATTATGATCCGTAGAGACATAGAGCATAGAGCATAGAGCAATACCGTAGAGCATTTCCATAGAGCATAACCTTAGAGATCTTAGAGCATTTCATTGTGATCCGTGGAGCTTGTGAGACGATCTTAGAGCATTATCATAGAGTTTCCTTGTGAGCATGGTATGATCCTTAGAGCTTGTGAAACGATCTTAGAGAAATCATAGAGTTCCTTAGAATCATTCATTATTCGTCTTTTCGTGAAAACCTTTGTTTGTACTTGGAGAAATCCATGGAAACCATCGGTTCATGCGAGACATGTGAGCATATGCACTTAATAAGAGAAATTATCATATTTAAGCATAGAATCCCTTAGAGGTATTTTATCAAACACTTAGAGTGCATCATAATAGTAATCCTTCATCCAAGTATATAATCACACCTTTTCATACATAGAATCAATACATATAGATAGGGCATATATAAGAAGAATCACATCTAGTAACTAGTAGGATTGCAAGATTGTAGTAGAGTGTATCTACCTTAGAGAAATCAATGGGTTTGACTCCCAATGGCTGGAACAAGCAAGAACAGTGAGTTCTTGGTTGGAAATCACCAAGGGAAGTGGAAGAACCTTGATCTTCCACAAGCTTGATCAACAAGTAGTTCCTCTCCTTCTTCTCTCTCTCAAAATCTCCTAAGATAGGGCACAGAGGGTTTCTGAAACCCTAAGGCACGAACTCAGCCTATTTATAGGCAAGGGGTGGTGTTTAAAGTCTTAAACACCCTTAATGAAGAAAAATTGCGTATGACCGATCGATCGGTGGTATGGACCGAGCGATCGGTGGCTTACCGATCGATCGGTGTTATGACCGAGAGATCGGTCAAAAACACACTCTCTGGAATTTTTCCCCATACAAAAAAGTTAACCGTGCGATAGCCATCGAGCGATCGGTAGTGGACCGATCGATCGCAGGTAATGACCGAGCGATCGGTGCTCTGTTATGTCTGGACTGTTTTGACCATATCTTTTTACTCGCTCGTCGGATTTCGACGAATCAACTTGCGTTGGATCCGTCTTTCGAAAACGAACATTTCTGACGTTTCGGAATTTCCGATTTCTCCTTTATTTATTAATTACACCACGAAAACTATGAAAATGGCCAATTAGCTACGAAGGTGCTATTCATTAAGGATGAAAAAGTCCGGGGTGCTACACTAGTTGCCGTTCATAGTCCATCGCAACTAGCATCCCTTCTAGTTGGCCTCTCATATTCTTGTTCTTCTTGTTTCATATACTTATATTTTAGAAAACCGGTTCATGCATGCACGCGTGCGTGTGCTTGACAATTTGTGAGCATAATAACATGAACTAATTAAAGGGACATCATATGGGGTATATAATTTCCTCTAGGCATGTGAGTTTTAAAGTCAACATATTGAGTGTTTTAGCAAAAGTACACCATTGGAAAAACTCTTCCTAATTCATGCTTCACATTCTTGGTTCTAATTCCCATTCCTGCATTTCAACGAACACCTAGCATTCGACATCATCGTAGATCTTTTTATTCATGTTTTTCCTATTCAAGCGTTCCACCATTTGGGGACTTCATATAGCATTTCCACTTTCTATTGATAGTCATGTGTGCATGTAAGCAATATAAAGAGCATTTGATCAATTTTACCTTTTAGGGAACAACACCAAAAATCATGCATGTTATAGACTTAATTAAGCATACTATTCCTCATACAAGCATTTTATCAAACATGTTGTGTTCAACATTGTTATAATCATTTATGCATATTTTTCTTGTTCTAACATTTCATCAAACACATGGGGTGTTCATTATAAGTACAATGCTCTTCCACCATTTTCCAACATACATCTATCACAACAAATGGCATCCAATCACCTCATCCACATCCAACATCTCACATCCACAATTTCCTCTTTATCTTGTTTGTTTTAGGGATTTAATAAAGTAAAACAAGAAAAGAATAAACTAAGGTAATCCACAAGCATGCTTTTAAAACAAACCTAGGTCATTACTAAAGTAGTTAGTAGGGTGTACTAACCTTGAGATCAAGGCTTGATCTTGAAGAAAAACCTTGGATTAGCATCTCAAATGGTAGATGAGGACCCTTGCTTGAAGGATGCTTGATTTAGGGAAGAAAACCCTTGAAAAATACCGTGGAAGACGCTATCGAGCTTAGGGAACGTGTTTCTCACGTGCTTGAGCCGTGGATTGAGAAATCCAAGCTTTTGAGATGCTCTAGGGTTTCTATACCCTTGATCTTTCTCCACTTGATGCCCTAGGAGAAAACCCCTTTTCTCCTCTCTCACTCTCTCTCAAAATATTGCTAAGGGTGTTTATGAACACCCTTGGCTCGAGCCAACCCTTAAAAATAAGGGTGGAGTGGCCAAAAGACCAAAAAAACCCTTAATGAAATTTCTACAAAATGTGAAGGACCGATAGATGACCAATCTACTGGCAATGGACCGAGCGATCGGTGCTTATGACCGATCTAGCGGTAGTCGACCGAGCGATCGGTAGTGACCGGTGCTCTACAAAAATGTGTTTCAGTATTTCGGCCATAACTTTTGACTCCTTTATTGGATTTTGACAATTCAACTTGCGTTGAATTCATATTTTGAAGAGGAACAACTTTCATGTTTTGTACAACTCCTAATTTGGAGTTCTTTATTACCTAAATGGGCTCTAAAATTAACTGGTCTGAAAATGGGTTTCGACAACTCAGATTTTCAACAGTCCCGACTTTGGAAATCGGACTTTTGACTCAACCCTGACTCAAAATCTAGGAAAATGATAAACATGAACCTTGAAGAGGGTTCTAATACCTTTCTAAAAATTCAAGAATCACTCAATTCCAATGAGTGGTCACCAAAATATGGCTCCTACAAGTTTAGGAAATGTCAAAACATACCTTTTTGACACTTAGAATATTTCGAGTGTTTTCACACTCTTTTCCCTCGGGTCCAAAACTATACTCACACCTCATGACTAGTTACCCCATAGGTTTGTAAGTCACCTAGGTGATCATTGAATTCATGCCAATACGCATGAGAGGCCCCGACCTCTTTATGCCTCGCGCACTAGCACTATTCACCTCATTTTTCAATTACAACCCAACTTATAATAAAGGACTTTGGCCCTTCCAATACTAGTGCCCTCGGCACTATTCACTCACATGACCAGTGCTTGCACATGAACAGTGCTAGTAGAAAATTCAGGGCGCTACAGAAAATCCTTTTATAAGTATAATACCTTTTAATAAAAGTACATTTCAAAACTTATTTTGTTTTCAAAATCACCTGCGCAGGATTTGAACTTAATCAACTGTCTTACCTAGAACTTGGATAATCTCTCAAATTAATGAGTATGGATTTCTTGTTTGAAATTCATCATGACTCGAATAGCTTTCTGACTATCTAACTGTCACTGTATTGTATTCCCTAAGTTAGAAAATACCCTGGTGGAATCAAAACAGTCAGATCACTGCTTAGTCATAGATGAACTCATCAGATCTAAGGATCATTGAAACTGTTCAATGTAAATGAGAGATCAACTATCTGATAGTATGTTTATGCAAGAGGTCTCTCATTGAATGCAATCAGTCAGTGTGCATTTAAGCACCCATATGCCAATGTGTAGTCTCCACTATAATAATTTGAGATAGAACTATATCTCAACTATTGAGAACATCTTAGCATTTTGGCAGCCATATAAATGAAGTCCCCAGCTTCACCCACAGCTGTGACTATATAAGGTATTAGGAATTGGAAGGTTATATCTGTCTGTGATAATCCAATCACATAAATTTCCTACAATATATCCTATGGGCCTTTATCGATATCTCATATTGTATAGATCATCTCATGATCATGGTCAATTACCCATAATGAATATACAATAGATTAAGAAGAAGTCTTTATTAATTAAATTAATAAGAGTCTAACAATCTAAATGACTTTTCTGGGCATCATGTCTAATAGAAGAAGGATGGTTTGATGAGGATGTGCATCGACTATCGGTAACTGAACAAGGTCACTATCAAGAACAAGTATCCACCACTAAGGATCGATGACCTGTTTGGTCAGTTGCAAGGGCTAAGTATTTCTTCAAGATCGATTTAAAGTCGGACTACCATCAACTGAAGATAAAGGCGGAAGATGTTCCTAAGTCTGCATTTGGGACCGGATATGGGCATTTTGAATTCTTAGTCATGCCGTTTGGTTTGACAAATGCTCCATCAGCGTTCATGGATCTCATGAATAAAGTCTTCAAGCTGACTCTTGATCGATTTGTTATTGTATTCGTGGATGATATTTTGGTGTACTCCAAGACACAGAAGGAGCATGAGATGCATCTTCGGGTCATACTGAAGACACTCTGTGAGCATAAGCTAAACGCTAAGCTTAGAAGGTGCGAGTTTTGGCTAGAAAATGTTACATTTCTAGGCCATGTGGTGTCTGGAGAGAGAATTTTAGTTGATCCTACTAAGATAGAAGTAGTGGAAGGATAGGGAAGGCCAAAGAGTATCACAGAGGTTCAAAGCATTTTTGGGCCTAGCTGGTGATTATCAAAGATTTGTGGAAAGATTTTCTAGTTTAGCAGCGCCGCTTACTCATCTAACTCAAAAGAATGCTAGGTTCGAGTGGAATGAGAAATGTGAGAGGAGTTTCCTTGAGTTGAAGAAATGCCTCACCACCGCTCCGATCTTGATAGTACCATCCGGTAGCAGGGGATTCGTGGTGTATTGCAATGCCTTACTTATTGGGTTAGGTTGTGTTCTTATGCAATACGGGAAGGTGATCACTTATGCTTCTCGGCAGTTGAAAGACCACGAGAAGAACTATCCTACCCATGATTTGGAATTGACAGCATTAGTCTTTGCTCTTATGATCTGGAGACACTAATTATATGGTGTGCAGTTTGAAGTATTCACTGATTATAAGAGTCTAAATTATTTGTTCTCGTAGAAAGAGCTGAATTTGAGGCAACGGCGTTGGGTGGAATTCCTCAAGGATTATGATTACTCTATCCAATACCACCCGGGAAAAGTAAATATGGTGGAAGATGCGCTAATGAAGATTTAAGAAGGGAGATTCTGAATGAAGAACACAAGTCCAAGTACACTATCCATTTGGGAGGTACCAAGATGTACCAAAACCTTAAGAAATATTTCTGGTGGGAAGGTATGAAAAAAGATGTGGCTACCTATGTATCCAAGTATTTGGTGTGCCAGCAAGTAAAAGCCGAACACAGGAGACTGGCAGAACTCCTTCAGTCACTTCCTATTTCCGACTGGAAGTGGGAAAATATCTCCATGGATTTCGTTGTTTGTTTGCCAAGGACAGCGAAGAACTTTGATGTCATTTGGGTTGTGGTCAACCAATTGACTAAATCGGCTCATTTTCTTCCATATCGGACCACGCTCAATTCTAACCAGTTGCCTAACCTTTATATCAAGGAGATAGTCTGGTTGTATGGAGTGCCAGTTAGTATTATTTCCGATCGAGACCTGAGATTTACTTCTAGATTCTGGAATAGTTATCAGCAAGCCATTGGTTCTCGTTTAGATTTCAGTACAGGATTTTATCCGCGGATAGATGAACAAACTGAGAGGGTGAACCAAATCATAGAAGACATGCTACGAGCCTTCATATTGGACTTTCAGGGCAGTTGGGATGATTACCTACCGTTGGTTGAGTTTACTTACAACAATAGCTATCAAGCCAGCATCCAGATATTTAAGGCACTCTATGGGAGGAGTTTTCGTTCACCATTGCGTTGGGACAAAGTTGGCGAGAGGAAGCTTCTAGGTCTCGAGCTCGTTGGTTAGATTGTAAATAGAGTTCAATTGATCAGAGAGAGGTTGAAAACAACTTAGAGTAGGCAAAGGAGCTATGCTGATACTCGTAGGAGGGATCTTCAGTTCCAAGTTAGAGATTTTATGTTTGTCAATATCTCACCTACGAAGGGGTGATGAGATTCAGCAAGCGGGGCAAGCTCAGTCCGAGATATGTGGTTCATTTTGAGATCATCACCCAGGTCGGAGAAGTTGCTTACTAGGTCACCTTGACACCTGATATGGTAGGAGTGCATAATGCTTTTCACATCTCTATGTTGAGGAAGTATATTTTGGATCCTTCACATGTCATTGATTTGGAACCATTGGAAATTCGAGAAGATTTGACTCTAGTGGAGCAATCGGCTCAAATCTTGGACCGAAAAGAGGAAGTCTTGCGTTCTAAGGTCATTCCTCTAATACTCTTACAATGGGAGCATCACTCTAGAGAAAAGGCTACTTGGGAGAGAGAAGCCGAGGTTCGCAAAAAGTATCAGCACTTGTTCACCTAAGGTACGTAAATTTCGGGGACGAAATTCTTTTAAGGGGGGAGGATGTAGAGACCTGAATCTTCTTTTATGTCTTTAATGCAAGTATTATGGGTATAATAGTCTTTGTGATATTTTAATGCTTATTTAATTATATTTAACTAGTGTGGTGTGATCAAGGTTTAATCAAGTTGTAAAGACAGGGAGGCCTTAACACACCCTTAACTTTAGGAATGTAGAACCCTAAATCTTTATTTCACTAAGTAGTGAACAGTGTGTGAATAGTGTTCAAGTGTAGTCTTGTAAACTTGTGGGTTTATGCTAATGGAAATGTTTGGATATATGGTGTACATGTGTTGATGGGTGTATATAGCCTAAAGGAGGGTGTTTTGAGTATATAAGGCATGGGAATTGGATTGGAGAACATCCAAGTAGTAGAAAAGGGTTTTTGCAGCAAAATAGGGGAGCACCGATCGCTCGGTGATGAACACCGATCAATCGGTCATCTACAGATCGATCGGTAGCTGTCGACTGGTCAAATATTTTGTATGGAAAATAATTCCAGAGAGGGTGTCTTCAACCGATCTCTCGGTCGAAAACACCGATCGACCGGTAAGCACCGATCACTCGGTCCTGACCACCGATCGATCGGTCATACATAGATTTTCTTCATTAAGGGTTTTTAAGTCTTTAGCCAACACCCCTTTGCCTATAAAAGGCTCAGTTTATGCCTTAGGGTTTCAGAAACCCTTGAGGCTTATTTTAAGAGGGTTTTGAGAAGAAGAGAAAGGAGAAAGCTAGGGTTGGCTCAAAGCTTGAAGAGAAGATCAAGATCTTCCCTCCTTCAGTGTTTCTTGATAAAGAACTTGAGGTTCTCACGCGTTCCAAGCTCTTGGAATCAAAGTCATCGATTTCACCAAGGTAAATACATTCTACTACCAATCTTGTGATAATACTAGTTACCACATGATGATTCTTCTTATTCTATACTATAAATCTTGATTTGATAAGGTGTGTGATGTTGTTTTTATACTTGGATGTAAACTACCACTATTATGCACTCTATGTATTTGGTTTAATGCCTCTAAGGGTTTTTAGTGTTTAAATATGTTATTACTCTCGTATGTTTGCATGTCTCGCATGAATCGGGGTTTTTCCATGGATTTCTCCAAGTTCTAGAAGGGATTTTTAAGTAAGGACCTCACATGATGATTCTAAGAAACTCCATGATATTGTCTAAGGTCGGTTCACAAGCTCCAAGGATCATATTAAACTCACAAGAACTCTATGATAATGTCTAAGATCGATGTACAAGCTCTAAGGATCACAAATGTAATTGCTCTAAGATCTCTATGGTTTTGCTCTATGGTTATGCTCTACGGTATTGCTCTACGTCTCTATGGATCATAAATGACACTAAGAACTCTATGGACTTAACTCAAAGAACTCACAAGGCTATGATTATCGCAAGACTCACACGGTTTTGGTTTTTGGATTTCATTATACGTGCTATTTCACAGTTTCTATGCTTCGATGTGTTTTAAGGATTTCATTCTCCATGATTTGCATGCTCTATGATATTATTACTTCATTGTTAGTAGTATGTATACGCTGAGTATTCCACGCTCAGCCGATATTTGTTATCATCGGAAGGTACTCGGGCTCCTTTCGACTTGTGTGGTACGGAACCTTGGGTAGAGGAAGAGTACTACGACCCGGAGCCTTCTATAGACCACTACCAGGACGATGGCTCACTAGATAGGCTTCATGACTTTGACTTCTGCTGATTATCACATTTAGAAACATATGACATTTTGTTAAGTGAGTGTGGGACTTGTCCACTCCACATTTTGGATATAGACATACATATATATTTTGTTGGTTCAGACTTGGACCTAGCAATAGGTGTGTTTAATTATATACTTTGCTTCCACTATGTGTTTCAAATCACTTCCACAATGTATCTCTGTGTACTCTGACAGGTTGTTACGAGTACCTTATGTATCATATGGGATGTATGATACGGTGGTCTCGGGCTAAAGTATCCCTAACTCCTAGGGGTATTTTGGGTCGCGACAAGGAAGCTCTAGTTTTGTTACTGCTTATCGGAATCGATTGATTTATGAACCATTAGGAATGTATTAGAACCTTCTTTGAGGTTCATGTTTAATGTATTTTAGATTTTGAGTCTAAGTTTAGTCAAAAGTAAGTTTTCTGATGTTTTGTTTGCTAAAATTTCAGACCAATCAGCTTTAGAGCCCATTTAGGTAATTAAAAACTCAGAATTTAGATTTATCCATTAGAGACAAAATCGTTCCCATTTGAATGACGAGTCCAACGCAAATTGAATCATTAAAATCCGTCAAGCAAGTCAAAAGTTATGGTCAAATTACCAAAAGGAAAAAATCAAGACAACTCATTGGAATTTGGACGATCGATCGTCCCAAGCTGATGATCGATCGCCCGGAACCCAGAAATCTAGATAAGTTATTATAATTTGGACGATTGATCATCCAAACTGACAATCGATCGTCAGAACGCGACCCCTATTTCATTAAAGATGCGGAAATTGGGGTTTTTAACAATTAAAACTATAAATAGGAGTCCTATTTCGAGGTTTTAGAGTATCCTATCCATTTCTAACCTAATTTGGCAAAGAAGAAGAGGAAACCTAAGGTTTTGAGGTTGAAAGTTCTTGGAGAAGAAGGAGATAGCATGGAAATTGCAAGGAAAGCTTAGAGATCTTCCTCAAAGCTTCTTGGGAGCGATTTGGATCTAAGGGAAGGATTCCTAAGGTCGATATACTATCCAAATCAAACCTATTATGATGTTTTTGTGAATGTTAGTATGATAGAAATAGAAATTAGATATGGTTTTCCCAATATTGTGTGAATTAAAGCTCTTATAGATGGAAATGA